>VZRQ01010471.1:1786736-1838839 GCA_013397975.1 Machaerirhynchus nigripectus | reverse complement strand
GTTTAGAAGTTGAGTTTAGAAGTGAGTTAACACACTTAATCCTTTTGCCTGGAGAAAATTGAAGTGGAGAATGTGAAATGGAATTAAAGGAAACACTGTGTGTTGTAACAGAGACCATTGATATATTTTCTCTTGAGCTATCATAGCACCCTAATTTATATATTTGCTTTTTTTTTTTCCAAAATAAAGGTAAATTGAAGACACCAATTAATTTTTTTTAATGACCTTCATTGGTCAGGTAAAGAGAAGTTCTAAAAGAGAAGTTCTTGCACAAGGCACTCGAAAAGTTTTTCTTTTGGTTTTTTTTTTTTTTTAATATAGGGGTATATTCCAAAGCGGAAATAGGCTTAAAATATGTTAAGAGTAGGAATAGGTTCATTTCTTTCATTATTCTGTTCCTGGAATGGACAGATAAAGATAAGGAAGTGATGATTTTATAAGACAGACTGGCCTTTCAGAATATGATGCAGATTCATAAATGGCATCACTGTGAGTTCAGCTACTGTTCTGTTGAACAGTAAATATTGATTCTTCAGGACACTGACACAAAAAGTTTAGATTCATTGAAAGCAGATTGCTTCAGTCTCTTTACATTTGAGTCAAAAGACTAGGACAAGTCATCATTCTTTTTTCCCTTTCTTTTGTTAGACTATTTATTTATATACTTAATTTTAAAAAAACCCTGCTTTTTCCCTTTTTAAGAAGTAAAATGGATTTTTTTTTTTAAATTTTAGGAAACTCAGCCATAACTGAATCTGTACCTATATCCAAAAGATATTAAACATTAGTTCTTCTGCTGGAAAATGTTATTGCAATCTAAAGGATCCTATGAAATCTTGCATCTTCATATGTGACTTAGAATTCAAGCCAGTAAAAGTTACCTGTAAGTTTATGGACCATCAAAGCCTGAGACTGTATCACTGTTCTTACAAGAAAATTTTTAACTTTAGAGTTGACACCGTTCCATAAAACAAAACAAAACAAACATTGAAAATAAAATCATAAATTAAAGATTTAAAAAATTTTAAAAATTTAAATCACAAATTAAATAGAGAATAATATATAATAAACAGCCTGTAGCTGAGGACCATGAGGAATTTTTTTTCTGCCTGGGTGGTTCTAAGTAAGGTAGTGCTGACAGATGTAATGGGCACGGGTTTATTAAAAGGACATATGCATAACTATGAGTTTAGAAGATAAGGAATGAGGTTTTCATGAAGCTGGCACCCTCTACAAACTTCTTATATAGAACTTAAGCCAAAATGCACTAAGTCAGCCAAGATAGACCCTTACATTTTTGACACTGTGGAAACTGGAAGATCTGGAAGCCTAAGTACCACCTTGTATTTTGTGTTGAAAAAGCATGGCTCAATTGCATTGCAAGCTCTGTCTGAAGTGAAAATTTCTCAGCATTAGATTTTATGTTCTGCCAAAACAGGCCATAGGTATCTGTGGCCTCCTATGAGGATTCAGGAGACTAGAATGCCCCTAGCAAGTGCTGTGGTGAAGGTCAAACACTCTCTGCAGACAGTACTGCACAGAATCCTGAATGTCTCTCTGACATTCAGGGGTTTATCTTCAGCCGTGAATGTCACAAAAGAAACGACATGCAACACTCTGGCTGGAACATGCCTCCTGCATCAATTCATCTTAAAACAGATCTGGGAATAAGGCAGAGTTTGACATAAACTTGTACAGAGTCATTTATGGCTTCCACAGAACACCTTTATGAAAGAAATGTTATGACAAAGCATTGTCTTAGTAAGGAATTAGGTTGATTTTATTCATCCACTTTCCTTAGTTAAAAAGAAATACATAAAGTCTTTGCAGAAGTGCATAAATCATAATGGCTTCTAAATTTTCAAATATCACTCACCACGCTACAAAGCTAAAACCAAGGATGCAAAATCCAAATAGATGTAGTCACATGGGGACTCCATGTTATTCATTGTCTAGAATCCATGGCTATGCCTGTGCTTATGGAGGAAATGCATCACAAACCATCATTTGGTCCTGCTGCCATCTGCCTTGGAACATCTTATTTTTGTACAGACAAATTCTATTCTGTCCCAAACTGTAGTAAACTGCATCCAGATTGCTTGGGAGGAGGTGTTCCTGGCCCATGATAGCATCAAACTGTGCCTGGGCATAGTCTCTGAGAGTGCTGGTTGATTAGTACAACATTTTTTCAGGGACCATGGTAAGAATTTAAAGGTATGAATGACCACATGTCCATGTGCAAGTCTGTGCATTGGCCGTGTTTATTTTGCCAGAACCTATGTATTCCATATTGTCTGGTATCTGCCAGTGGTGTTACATGTGTTTGTGTCAGGAAAAATGGAAACAGAAAACATGACAGTACTGAAATCAGGAATAGTGAATGGAATGCGTTTATGGGGAAACAGAAGCTGTGCAAAATTTGCAACACTAGCAGAGGGCAAATTTTCTCCTTCATTAACCTTCATGTTAAATAGCCAGAAGATCCTCCTCATGTGTGTGAAATTCCTTTTAATATGTTAGCTATTCAATACTGTCTAGCACCCTGTCTTTTAACCTCAGCAGCCTGACATTACATTTATCCTGCATGTGGATGAATAAAAAAAAATGTTTTCATACATTGAAGCAATCTATAATGTGCTTGTTCCACTATTGACAAGAAAAGGAAAAAGGTACACAAAACAAGTATTTATGAAATATGATTCTTTCTGAAACCACTTCAATACAATCAGCCTCCAACAAGCTCTGAGGTCACTGAGCATTTTATACAATGTTGCACAATGGATGGCACTTCGGGTTATTAGTGCACAGTTGACAGCCAAACCTAACTGTGATGCACAATGCAAGTACTCCAGGCCTACAGAACAGAAAAATGCTCTCACCCTTTTGTGTGTGAAGCACACAGATGTATGAATGTATGCTGGACAGAGGGCATGTTTGAAGAGGGGCAAATCCTTTTTTGATATATAATTGTCAGAAGGAAATATATGTGCAAAATACATATATGTCTATTATTATTCAACAAATCCTTTGTTGCTTTAGTGTATTTACATGGTAAGGTTCACTGTATAATACATATATAATGCTTATTGGGTAAAGTAAACAAGTTCAAAAGTTGAAACCTTTAACATTCAGAGAGAAGGCATAACTGCCCAAAACATAGAGAATTTCAGTCTTATTAATGTTGGCGCTAATAAAATTAAATTACAAAAATAACTATATGTTAGGGCAATACTGTATAGAGCTATTATACACTTCTTCCTTTAATTTATTTTAACTCTTTAATGCTGTAAGTAAAACAGTAAAGCTTTTTCTGAAATGTTCGAAAATTCACACAAAGCAAATTGGCAAGATACAAGTGAAACTCTGAGAAAATTATTGCTGATTCCTAATCAACTTTGCAAACATACCTTTTTTTGTTGGTTGAGCTTTTTTATAGTATAAAAAATACAAAAATTAAAAAAAAAAAAAAAACCAAAACCAAAACCAAAAAGACCTCACAAACCAAATACAAAACCACTGCAAATAATATATTTTGAAGTGTATTGAACAAATTATCTTCTGATGTTCTCTGTTCAGACTCAACTGTGTTTTCTTTCTGTTATAGGTAAACTAAGTTAATGCTACTTGTGTATATCTGCTCTCTCAGAGAACAACAAGTGTACAGTTTCTCTTTCAGTCTTAATAATGTGAGCACAGTGTGTGATAGTCAGATTGCCCAAGACACAAAGGTCCTTTCCAAATGTTCCAGTCTGCTCTGCAAAATAACCTGAGTCTTAAAATTTCAGCCAGTATATAAATTGCTGGCTGGATCTCCTCAGATGCTGAGGTACTGGAAATCTGAGACTGCTCTCAAAATGGAACAGGCTGTTAACATATCCCTTTTTATTGTTTCTGTAACATTTTACTCTACAGAACAACATCTGTTTTGCTCATAGGTAAATAAAGGTGAGAAAATCTACATTTTTGCCTCTATTGCTATTTCATCTTAAACAAAAACAGAAAAAACAAAGTTTGATGACCATAGTTGCCCAAAGGTTTTACTGACAGCATTGCATCTATAAATGACAATGGCTGATGACGCAACGCTTCCTGTTACTCCATAACATATCAGAGTGGACCAAACTACCTCCATTAATAACATATTGGAGAATATTATTTCATAATATTTCAGACATAAATTAATTTGACATGCAGGTTTGTCCCATAATATTGTCTTTAACACTTCTAACTGAAAGTTTTTCTGTATTTCCATAAGGCTGACTCAGTTTCAAACAAGATGTAAACAACTGTCATCCACTTCCTTATAACAAAAAATACCAGAGATTTTTTTGAAACTGTTACAAATATACCTAGTCACTATCATCCTCTATTTCTGCATATTTCAGGATTCCTGTCTTATCCCAGTGTCTGGAACTAAACAAACAGGTGAAATCCATTGTTTGCACCCTTGTTTTTCTTTGGCAGATAAAACAAAACAAACTTAAGGACTGTAAAAACATCCTATTTCCACTAAAACATCTGTTAAACTGCAGTTGAACGTGCTACTTTATTTAAAATATCTATTACAATATTTTTCCTCATGGAAGTAATTTAATGCTGACTCAGTAATGTAATATGGATTCAGAGCAGCTTTTAGTCAAGAAAACCCTTGAATTCCAGTGAACTTGTTAATCTCTGTCATTCATATGTGTATCAAAGGTGTCACTAGTGCGTCTAAATACACCGTCAGATTCCACATTTTACCCTGTGCACCCTGAGCAAAAGTAGCTAAAGACTCTCAGAAACACAGCAGTGGTAATCAAACCCCTGAAGTTGGTGAGAGCTGCATACCCTCACTGCATGTAGCAGCTAAAGCTTTGTATTTACCAGTTCACTTCCTGCTGCATATGTTTCTTCCACTCCTTCTCCACTGACTGCTCTCCTTGGAAAAAAACAAAACCAAGTTCCAAGGCAGAAACTAACAGCACTGTGGTCTTCTAGCTGCTGGTGTGTAACATAATGGCTATCTGAGAATCTCCTCATCTCCTCATATCTGGGCCATTCTCACAGGTGTTGATGTTGATCCTGCTTCATTCAACAACTTCTTGTTTCCCTGGAAGAAGCTTACATCTGCTTGGGCAAATTCTGTCATCACCGCCATTTCATTTGCAAATGCCATCTGTCCTGGAACTCCCTCAGGAAACAATCTTTCTTATCTGGCTCACAAGAGACATCCACATCATTTGCACTTTTCGAGCAATGCTTTCTTGAAGTGCTATAAGTCATGCAAAAGAGTCACCTCAATGCCAAAATTAACAGATACCATTGTTAGCAGCTTCACCACTTGCTTTTTGCAACTCTGTACATCATGTTTTGCACTGATATGAAATATCTTTCCAGGGTAGACTTTAAAAAACACAGAGCTTTCATACAGAATTTCTCCATTCCTCTGCCCCAGGAAAGACCCTTTCTGAACCCTTAGCCAGATTCAAGATGAGGGTGGTAGATTTCCCTGTCTATGTTTTTAGCAACATAGATAAAGCCTTGAGAAATAAGTTATTCAGTGTGCCCAAACAATAAAATATCCTTATACGTGGCATGCGCAAGCACAGCTGGAGGTCTATTGTTTCCTCATCCCCATCTTTGGTCAAAAAAAGAGAAGAGTTTGGTCAAAAGCTGATAAAATTTCATATTCATTTAACCTACAGGAAAAGCTCCTCTGTCATCTTCAAGAAAGTGTCACTACTGTGACAATGATGCTCACAGATGATATCAGAACTTGGCTGTCTTCTAGGCCTGTATCTCAAAGACAGCGTAAACAGATATCATGTAAGCAAATTGTAAATATGTTTTTGGCAGTACTGTGCTGATCGTTGCAGTTCCTTGCTTCTGTGTAGACATTTCCATAGCTCTCAAGCAGAAATAGGAAAAACTACATTCGGACTCAATTAAACACTGTGTCAGACAAGATTAAGATTGATTTAGTTTAGCCTGGGATTCTGTAGCTAATGTTCTCCACAGAGGCAAAAATGAGATGACAACCAGTGTACAACTAAACAAAAACAACTGAAATAATGTCTTTTTTTCCACTGTGTCAGACTAATCTGTGATACTTGCAAATGCAAAAAATTCTTTTCCAGTCTCTGTTTAAACCTAGTGCAGAACATCTTCTGGAGTGTAGAGCAACTGCATTTTCTTTCCAAATACTGCCTAATACTAGTGTCCACAAGAGAATAATAGGCATAAATACCAGTCCTAGGGCTGAAGATAAAAATTAGAAAAATTTGCTAATCTTCTGCTGTGCATAAACAACATTGATTAGTCCCCATTTTTGCTTTTAAGCAGTTAGGATTTTCTGTCTGGGCAGTGGGGTGGAAAATGACTGAAAGTAGAGAGACAAACTTTTTCAAAGGGGAAGAGGGCAAATTTTGAAAGCCTTTAAAGCAAATGAATTTATTTGGTTTAGCAGTAAGGAAAGGTTGCAGATTACTTTATAATGTTCAGAAAGTAGCTAAATTATAAATTTATAAATTTATGGTTTTGTAGTTTCTGTTCTTGTACCTTTGAAAATAAAATATCAAATTTCAACTCTAAAATTGTACACCCAGAATAAATTAGCAGAACATATTAAAAATATACTTACATATTCTGTACAATAAATATGCTAGACAAAATAATAGGACATTGACCTGAATCCAAGTTACACGAGTGATCCCAGGGGTTACACAAGTGTATGCTTTGCAGATTCAGTCTTGAGCACTGGAATAGGAATCTACACTTAGTTTGGCTCCATGCCAAATCATTAATCACCATCTATATTCATATGTAGAAGTAAAAAGGGTGCCGTATTTGCAGTATCGAGTTCCAATTTTCAACTTTTGAATGTCTATATACAAAATTATCCCCATTCTCTACATGAGAAGACAAACACATGTAATTACAGATACATGTTCATTATTCTCTCTGTACATCAAAGAGATAGAACACACCATTGACCCATACTCAGATATCAAAAGTTATTGAGAATTTTCAGGAGAACAGGGAAATTCAGAAGGCAGATAACTGCCCTATATGTCTTTGTAGTGACCAACACATTTGTATTGGAGTGAGGAAGTTGAACTTGATTAAGAGCATGAGTCAAAACCTAAGATGGTTTTACATAATTTTTCTTAAGGTATTCATGCCCTTTATTTATTTATTTAAAAGCATACAAAACTTAAAAACACAGTTGTGAAACTAAGTTTTAGAAAACCTAGCCCAGTATACCAAATTTATCTATGTAACTTAACATTGTCTGCTTAGCTCAGAAGGCTCCATCTCTGCAGACTTTCAGATAGTGTAAGATTAAAATGAAAACTGGAGCAGGCAGTAAATAAACCATCAAAAAAATAACAAGTAACAATTTCAGAGGAGAACTGAACTTTAGAGTACTGTTATTTATTGCTAGGTTTTTCTTCATTGCTTTTAATGAAAGATGAGTATTTACTTGACAGCACACAGTACAGTCAAATAGAGCTCATAATTCTTCCTTTTGATAGTATTTAAAATAAAGTTTTTGTCTAAATTAAAAATGATCTATTTTTGTAAGCACAGTCATAATACTTATTCAGCAGTTTTTCAAATCTTATATAATCTCACTAATAGAGGAAACTCTTGATTCTAGTTCAATTAGTAATATACATGTCTTTTCATGAAAAATTTTAAAAGTATTTTTCCATATTTCTTTTGATTTTCAGCCTTGATCAATTTTCATTTGAAAAGATAAAGTCCCATGTGTCTCAAAACCAACACTAATTAGATATTCAAACACTCATTCAACCAAAAAGATTTACCAAGGAATGCTAATGATGAGAACATATTTTTTTTCTGAATACAGTGATTGTTCTATTTGCAAACTGTAGAAAGCATATAGAATACTGTTAGCATTTTGTTTGGTTGGTTGTTTTTTTTTCTTCTGTGTTAGTTTTCTCTTTTGTGAACACTGACTATATATTAAAAAAAAATGCTACTGAGGAATAAATTAAGATTAGGATTCTCAATATAATTAAAAATTAGCCATCATATTGAATAAACTACAGACAAGTATAATTTATAAATCTGTAATCTGTTGAGAACATCAAACTTTGGCTATTTTGAGTCTTCACCACTTGGCTGTGTTTAACTTTGTTTTCTAATAAATCCTCATGTTATCACAGCTGTGAGTTAAGAGGGGAATCAAAGGCCAGTCTCTAGACTAGGTGGTCCACTGGGCTACTAGGCATAAGGCATCATCGTTTCTGAAATAAGTGAGCAATAATAAAACAGCATTGTATTCGAACACTTGTGACATTCTGAGGTGGAGAGCAATTGCCTGTCTATAGAGAGGTCCTCTCAGGGTGTAGATTTTGGCACAAATTAGCCAGGGATTCGAAAACATGCCTGTGAATCTGGAATAAAATGGATGAAATGCATCACTGCCCCACTCCTGTAAGCATTTGAATGAAAAGAGAAAGGCTTGTTGGTTGCTTTTATTTGTTTGCTTGTTTTAAAATATTTGTTAAGTTGTAAATGCAAAATCCTAGCACAAAATAAACAAAGATGCTCTTTTGTATGTTTATCTTTCAAGGTTCTTAAGATGAATATATCTTGATCAGCAACAGATTTCTAAACAATCATTTATTTGTCATAGTTATGTAAATGTTTAGGCAAAACATTTTTGAAAATTAATTTTTACTCTTTTCTATCTATACATGAAAGACAAAGTAGATGTCATTGTTAAAAGGAAGTCTAGTTGTGATCTTTAAATGAAGCAAATTTCTTTACATAGTCAAGTGAATATTTCCTTGGAATTCACACCAATATAGTATATGAGTTATTCAGAAAAAAATATTCTGATCACCAAAGAATGTCTGGCTGTCCACAGACTGCTTAGTAATTTTCCTCATTTTGTCTCTTCTGAAAGCTTTCTCTGTTCTTTGTATGGGATAAAGTTACACTCCATGAGCTAAAGAAACCTCTACATATTTATACAGCATTTTTCTTCTTTTTATGTCATGGAAACGAATAGCCGAACCATGTCTGCTTTCTGTGGGAATACTTTAGAGATGCAGAACTGCAGGGAATCCCCTTCCATCCTGAGGTTCTTCCGTGCAGAAAATAGGACTGGATTGCTGTGCTCCCAGAGGTCAAAGGCAGAGGACGAAGGATGCTGCTGGCAGTGAGGCAGGCATGGAAAAGGGCACGGCCCGAAGCGGGGTGTAGCATCCCCAGGAACCAGCTCTCAGTTGTGGAGCTGTAACTGAGAAAGCTTGTCTGTGTGTGTTGTACAGACAGAGTCATCAGCTTTACCCAGCAGACAGCCTGCAGCGCCCTTTGAAGCTTTAGTGAGGGTGCTGAGCTGGCGTGTCCTTGAAATCTGGTAGAAAAGTTAGGTCCAGCTCGCCACTGAGCTGGTGTAGCCTCACATACAGCACTTCCAGCCCACCTCGAGCTCTGCTGAAGCATCAGCCACGTCGTGGCTGTTTGGATGTGTGTCTGTGTGCTCACAGGTGTGTACATACAGACCTGTCCCCCCCTTAATGCTTGTCTCTGTCAGTGGTGTCCCTGTCTATATGCACACTTATATGCCAAATAGTGTATTATCATTACAGTGAACCTTTTTCTATCCAACATCCCTATGAGATGATAATGAATTAAGGGTGATATTTGGCTTGTCTTTTGAAATAATTATCCAACCAAAACTTGAGATCAAGGAAATTTACAGTAATGGTACTCCTCTTACTACTGTGTGGTTAGAAAGAAATTCAGATCATACTCCAGGAGGAAGAAAAAGATCACTAATTTCACTGCTCCAGGGTTCTGCCTCTAGTTTTAAAAATGTACTGTTAAGAGGAACAAGTGTTATTATTTTGTTATGATTAATTTACTGTAATTTCTTTCACTGTATATTGAACATAAATGTTGACCATATTTTATGTGAATGCACTTTTACTGATAGCCTCAAATGTTCATAACTTGCCTAACATGCATACCTCAATAATCTTGGAATTGAGAGCTCCTTTTTTTCACATTAGTTCACAGGATTTGCTTACCTCTTTCCTCATTTATGTTGGCCTAGATCTGTAATTTTACCACAGGGAAAAATATGTTAATCTAAAATTGATCATGCAATATTTTTAGTAGCACCTCATTTTAATCTTACTTTAATATATTTAGTGTAATTCCAAGCAGCAAAGATAACAAGAACAGACTGTCTTCAAAGAAAGATGTGTCTGAAGAAATATGTTTCCTATGTTCAAGATGGGAATATATTTAAAATGTAATTTTGGATAGATGTTTACATTAATTCTGTTGTTTATATTATTTTTACTGTTTACATTTATAGTTATATTTCTATTGAGTACAAACCACCATCACACTATTATCTCAGTCAATTGCAAGCTGATTGAACCAATGAATCAAAGTAAACATAGGTACTGCAATTTGAAATAATCTTGTATAGAAAATGGCCTGAATGGTTCAATTTTATTCCTTTATTTATTCAATACTTTAAAGAAAGATATTTTTAAATATAATGTCTCCGTTTTTACATGTGGTTTTCAAGTGAATTGGTGATTTAAAAATATTTAACGTACAAGTATTTATTGAACATATTGTATTTTTAGAAAAATTGCACATTTTTTCTTGATAAATATTTTTCCCCTAGAAACTTTTCTGTATTCTTGAACTTTTCCTGTTGTGTAGGAGGTCTTAGATGATAACACAAGTAACTAACAGTTTGTGGTAATTTCTTTCTTCCTTTTTTCTAAAGTACACTATCTTCCCTGAGCAGAAGGAACAGAATGAATTTTAAATTCTCTATGTGTTCCTGAGAATGCTTTTGCATAGTACTTAAAATTTTGCCCTGAATGCATGAGGTGGAAGGCAACAGCAATCTTCTTTCAAGCAAAATGTTGTGATTTGTCTCTTACCAATCCGTGAGGATCTCGAGCAATTTAATCTAAATAGACTCTGCTATTTTCACACATGAGTGGGTAACAATTGCCTCTGAGGTGCAAATGTGATGAACCATTGACCATGTCATTCAAAAAGAAAAGAAGCCACAAAAGCCATAATATATGCAGCGAACATAAGGCTAAATTGTTATCTTCAGATAATAAGTTATTGAACTTTTTTAATGTAAACTTTACATACACTATGATCTTTTCTGTAAACTGGATAGGTAAAAAGACATAGAGGTAATTATTGAAAACCAATTGCAGAGAAATGCAGAACAAAAGCTATTCCTTTTTATGATGATAATTGAGCAGAGCACTAGGCTTAGTAGGATAAAATGATTTCAAGCCTCTTTACATTGTTTTGATTAGGCGATTGAAAATGTGATGTCTTAATAAAGAGAAATGTACAATTCTAAAAACATAGCTCCTTTTCTGAATAACTTAAATATAGGTATTTTTCCCTTTGTGTCTTTCACATAAACTGCAGTGCTAAGTGCCAAATCCCAAAATTACAGGTCCCATATCCAGAGGACCTTAATAATTGCCAGTGATTTTAACACTCAGCCCAGTGAGCCAGATCATGTACTCTCTGCCAAGTTATCTTCCTTCAGTGGCACACAGAAAAATTGCTGCACCTCTTACCTTTTTTAGTTCTGCTGCCACTTCTGCTAAGACTCATGAGGTAACTTTGGCACTCAGAAACATCAAACACAAAACTTGTATTTAGGAGAACAAAGCTAAATTTTCTGTGACGGAGTTCTGTGTGCAGTCTTAGGCAAAGCATCTGAGACAAAAAAGAAAGTGGAACCCCTGAGTCCTGTGTTGGGTGAAGGTGGTTCTTCTGTTCCTTAAAGTAATGGAACTTTCAGGTCACTGACATAAAAAATTATTTCCAGTGAGTGATGGCCTAAGTCTCCACCCCCATTGTCTCCTGCTTCTCTTTTCCCACCTTAACTATGGTTATTTGCTGAGAAAGGAAACAGCAAATCTTATGGAGGTACCTACTATGTTTAATCATCATGATTCAGTGTGTATAATTGCACCAACATGAAAAATTTCTACATTTATAAATATTTTGAAAGCTTTTCTGGCAACTATGGATTTCCAACTGGTGATGTACAGACATGAAGAGAGATCAGGTTGGGAATACTTCTGAAGTCAGAAAACGATATACCTTTTGTTTCTGTTGTTTTGTTTTGCTTCTTATCTTTCTGTTTGGCATTGGTTGCCTACAGCAATGATTTGGAAATCTGGCTACAGAGATTTTTTTTCCTATAGAAAGTCCCTAGGGGATTTCTGAACCAGATCGCATTTCATCCCTGCTTAAAAGCTGCTTGTATGTGAGATGTGGAACACCAGTGTCATACAGGACAGTTCTGCACAGATGTCAGCTGTTGATAACAGCATACTGCAAAGCTTTCAGTAGTCACAGTTAAAATAAAGGGGTTTTTTTCTGCAAGAGACATGGCTGTCTGGTTATTCAAACACTAGAAACTCTTTTTTTCTCTCTCTCTCTCTTTTTTTTTTTTCCTTTTCTAATGATTTTGTCATTAAGAAATAATATCACTTCTTGAACTGAAACAATTTTTCTGGTCAGAATGCAAAAGAGGCATTTCCCTCTTCCCATCAAATGCAAGGCATAATATACAGGAGAAACACTGTGCTTCAAGTGAAAAAAGGAAGGACAGATGGCTAAACAACATCCTTCATTCCTCTAAGTGACTAGGGGCAAGGAACCTCAGAGTTAATGCTATGCAGGAGTATTCAGACAAAAGACATATTAATGAAAAATATTGATTTGTTCAAAATAAAACTTGCATAGAAATGCATAGATTTCAGTGACTGCATTTTTCTTGGGAAGTTTTCTTTAGATTTCGTTAAAGGTGTTGTTCAAAAATGGGAAAGAGAGAAAAGAACTCTCCAGTTACTATTTCCCTTATGGTCAGGAAACTCACTTGAGATAAAAATCCTAAATTCAAGTCTGTAATTACCCATAATATGCAGACCTGTAAACCTCATTATTAAAATTTGAATGCCAGAATTACTATTAGTTATTCTGGCAATGAATTCGCTTTTGAAAGATCTCATTATAGTGCCACTTATGAAATGTTGTCAAATTATAAATATATTCCAATAAATGGGAAAAATATATGTTTTCTTGCTTGCCTATTTTGTTTTTCATGACAAGCTATGCTTATTGGGTTTTACCCCAGTTCTGAGTCACGAGATTTTCCCAGCATGTTTGTCACTTCATATTGCAGTACCTGATCTTCCATTAAATAAACACAAACTATAACCTTTATAGTTGCAAAGATAACCTTCAAACAATGAAGGGAATGTATTTGGTTTTATCAGCAATGTCTCGTTTGGTCTGAAGCATGAAATGAATGCAAATTTATTTTCATTTATCACACTGTTGAATATTAATACTAATGCAATCCAATTTTTAGTGTCAAGAACTATTTCTATGCTGATCAAAGCCTTCAGGAGAGAAGATGGGAGATCTTGGGGAATGCTCTGTGCCTTCTATGAGAGCCCTCTGCCTCTGCAGTCTTGGGGAGGTTAAAGATTGAGAGGAAAAAAGAAAGTTTTAGAGCCAATAACCCTTCATATCTTACTTAATAATAACTGAAGATCTGGTCCACTTACATCCACCTAATATTATGAAGGTTCACAAACATCAAAATTCCACAGACAATAAAATTGTATAGCCAAGCATAGAATTAGTACAATTCTGTTACTTTACTGATGTGATGAAGAGCTAATGCCAATTCTTTCAGACACATTGTAATCTCAAAAAGAGGTATCTTAAATTAATTATACAAATATCTGAAAATACTTCCTATCTGTCTTCCATGAAATTCTGTAGCAAACCAGGTTAGAATTATGGGTCTGTTTTCACTACCAAGAAAACACAGTGGAAATCACAATATCTAGAAAAAAAGTCTGTTTAGCCTAAAAAAAGTTAAATTTGTCATCTGTTTTGCCCAAATGGACTTAACTGCCAAAAGCAATCAAAATAAAAAATGTGTCATGAGACAGGTGTTCCTAGTGTTGTTAAAATAAATTAATTAAAAATAATACAGATATATCTCCATGTTTTTTTGGGTTTGCAGTCTTTGTGTTGTCTTTAGGTTTTTGGTTTTTTGTATACTACACTAGATTGTAGTTAGAGAAGGTATTTTATGCATTTTATACTTAAGACTTTGAAAAGACAGCATTCATATTAGACTGTTTTGATAAATATATGCCTGAAATAATTCACTGGCAGTTCATGACTGAAAAACAAATAATTTTATAGAGTAGAAAAAAATCCCAACCGAACGAAGGCAACCAATCTTTCTTAAGAATTTAACAAATTTTTTTTGTTTCTAACATAATAATAAATTGTCCACCTCTTAAAGGTATGAGGGGCTTGACAGGGGGTGGTTATTTGCTGTGGATTTTTGTGTCTGATGAAACCCAAGAGAAAGGAAACATTACCTCAAGTAAATTTTTTATTTAATCTGAAGCTATACCAAAATAGATTGCAGCTGAAATTTTCCTCCTTTGCACTGCAGTATGAAGAATTTTGGAAATAACCACACTAGATTTCTACAGTGTGTGAAAAACTACCCATTACAATTAGGATGAAGGAAATGCAGGTATTTATTTTCATTTAACGTTTTCATTTTCCATTCCATTCTACTCCACTCCACAAAACCACCTTCTCCTCCCTGCTCCACACACACACAATAGTCAGTATGGAACTGATGATTTAAAGTCCACTTTATTTATTTTATTTTTATTAGTTTTTGGTTTTTTTTTTAGCTGTAAAATGGAAAGTAAGTCCTAGTGTAATAACATGAGATGGTTTGGGGCAGGAGGAGGACAGGTGGGAGTGTGGTGTCTACATAACTACATAGTCATAACTGCATTAGCTCTACAAAAACCTTGCAATATTTCTCAAAATAAACGGCAAATTTTCCTGCAGTCTGGGCTCTATTCCCTTTTACAGAACAACTCATGTTTCTATTCTGATGTTGATGAACTTTCATTCCCCTCATTCTAGAAAAATCACCTTTTTCTGTGATATGAAATTACTTTGCCTGCACTGTGGCATAAATGGCATGATTTACCTGAGACTATATAAGAAATCTGAAGCAGTGGAATTCACGGACCTTCCATTCTGATTAAAGCAGTAGTCACTGAATTATCCCATCTTTTTCTAAGTAGGTGCTGGCCAAATATTTTCAAACAGTTACACAGATTAATAAATAAGTCAGAAAAATAATAAATATCTAGAAATATAAACTATTTGTATTCACTGAATTTGGGATAACTCCATTTGTTTGGATGAAAACTTCAGCTGTTTAAAATCAGAGTCAGTCTACAGAGCTGAATAAAGCATAAAGCCATTCTGACTAATGTGCCTAGGTAAGGATCTCATCTTTTCCATCACTCAAGTATTAGCCCTGTTAGCGATTAATCCTTCAAATCTGTGTTTTAATGATATTCTCAATTGAAAAAGTTATTATGGGCCTACTCCTTCAATTCTATGCAACCATGTTTTTTTTATTTCAAGGTAGAATCTGGCCTAATGTTTCCTGTGACAGGAAATCAGGTTTCAGACACTTGTCTCCACAACTATGCCAGCTGGCCTTTTCAGCTCAGTATTCAAGGCTAAAAAGCCCAAATTCCTTGATGAACTGAAAAAAAAGACAAGAAATTTAGGGGGATGGGCCATTTAAAAAAAAAATAGGAGTTGATATTTTAAATAAACTCTGGTTTTGATTAATTAAAAAAAAAAGAAAACCAAAAATAAAATAAGTAAACTAGATGTATGTAAGTAAAATTGTAAATAAATGTTTTACTAAGAAATTATGTCAATAAATTCACAATGTGTGGAGCTTTCCAATCAACTTTATTTCTTAGCCAAAAATGTCCAAGTCAGCAAAAAAACAGTGTGTGGAGGATTTCTTTCTTGCTTAATAAACCTGTGAACAAAGTATGTCTTGTGAGTGACAACGTTTTCTGTTATCTTTGCTGAAAAATTTGCATCTAATTTCTGATAAATAAGCTGAATAATTCTCTTTTACTTGCATTTTTATTAATAAAGTAGAAAAAAACAAAAGGATAACCAAAATCACAATAACTGCCATTGCTGCCCACCAGGAGAAATATTAGAGCTGTTAGCTTCTAAGTATTCTCTCCAAAATACTTAGCAAGTAGTTCTAAGAATTCAGCTTACAGTTACTAAAAAATACTGTCAGGGCACAGAGAAAGAACAAAAAAACAAAACACCAAAAAACACCACCACCACAGTCCAACCCAGAGAAAGACAAACCAAATAAACCCCCCAAAACAAAATAAAACCGAACATCCAAAATTGAAATCAAAACCAAACAATAAAACCAAAACACACCCAAACCTTGTCTATCCACAAGAAAAAAATGAATCAGGAGCAGGGTGATTAAAGCCTGTTGGTAAGCTCTAGGAACACATAGCACTTGTATGTTTCTTGGTCACTTCCAGGAATGCTAGGAATCCTCTCAGCCTTGATAATCAATCAGGTGGTGAAACATTCCCTGGGTGAGTTTAAAGTCCAACATTGCTTTTCTTGGGACACTGGCTGCTCCTGCTCCCGACTACGGAGGAGCAATTGGTATGGGAAAGGCTTTGGGTGATGAGGCTTTAGGAGAAAGATGTGAAAAATGGGGTGCACCTTCAAGGAGTGTGGAAGGTCTAGCAGGGAAGTAATTGGCTACATGAGCTCTATTTTATAATCATCTGAACCCTAACTGAGGTCAATTTTACCCGTTTAATGTGAAAAAGGATGTACTTGCCTTTACAGAGTGTAGCACATTTTCTTGTTAAGTGTCCCTGCTATAGATAGCCTTTGTTATGCTTCAGTGAGGAGCATTTACTTTTATATTATTTTTATCATTTTGGGTGAAACAGTGATTTTAATTAACTCAAATGAGAGTTTAGTGGGTAACTAGAGTGAGGCAGGAATTCTCCCCATAATTCTGTGTTAAGTTGTCCCTAAGCTAAAAAACCTTCCACACCACACCTGCCATTCTGCATTTCCCTAGGACAAAAGCAGAAGGTGTTAATGCAAAATAATCCCAATGAACAATTCCAATAATTTGCCAGCAATACCAGATCCACCAATGGCAGATCTTGCAATGTGCAAATCACAGAGAAATCACACACAGAAATCACAAACTGCAGCTTAAGTAGGTGGATTTTCACTGAATATTTCTCTAGGTTCTTTCACTACTTTCCATGACCATATGAAAATTACTGACAGGCTGGTTTCTTGCGAAGCAATCTGTAAGCAACCTACTGGTAACAATGACAGATTTAAGGACATTTCTCGTATGATTGCCTATTTGCTTTCATTTAGAATATAATTTTTAAAGATGATGTTAGCAATAATCTTTGTTTAATAAATTTTAACTATAAATGTAATTGTTTTGTTTTCATTTTTTCCTTCTTTTTCTTTTGGTAGTACAGGTAGTTCTGTCTTATCATGGCTAGTCAGAGCTTTAGCATGGAAGTTATTCTTTTTCACTGTATGGGTAAAGACTGTTTAAGATAATGGGGCTCCAGGTTTTGCCTGGTGTCTCTTGAGCACTACCTAAAGAATAATAATGATAATTTACTGATAAAAAAAAAATCACATAACAGAAAAGACAACTGGTAAACAAGAAATTGTATTTGTCAGAAATTTGCATTTAAAAAATGGAACATGCACCACACTCACACACACAACCCTCCATTTTTAGATCATAATTTAAGAAGTTTATGGATGGTTTTACCTGACCAAACCAAACGTGCCTCCAGTCACGGCTGGAGCACCCTTCCTATGAAAACAGTCTGAGGGAGTCAGGGTTTTTCAGCTTGGCAAAGAGAAGGCTCCATGAAGACCTTAGAGCACCTTCCAGAACTTATAGGGGTCCTACAAGGAAGCTGGAGAAGGATTTTTTACAAGTTGTGTAGTTACAGGACAAGGAGGAATGGTTTTAAACTGAAATAGGGTAGGTTTAGACAAGAAAAGGATTCTTCACTGCAAAAAATTGTGAGGCGCAGGAATGGGTTGCCCAGAGAAATTGTGGATGCCTCAGTCCTGGAAATGTTTAAGGACAGGTGGGATAAGGCTTTGAGCAAACTGGTCTAGTGGAAGGTATTTCTGCCCATGGCAAGGGGATTGGAACTAGATGGTCTTGAAGGGCCCTTCCAACCTAAAGCCATTCTATGATTCAATGTGAAAAAAGAATGTAAGGACACTGCAAACATGCATTGTGCTTCCAGAATGGGAGAGGAAACACGAAGTGAACTCATACTCCTGCCTCAGAGGTATGCTGATGCACACTGCAGGACCTGAATGCCCACATGTTGGGACCTAGTGCTGGGACTGTCTTAATAGCCTACGTGCATGTGTGCATTTTCCCCTGCAGAGAGACCTGAAGGTGGTGTAAAGAATATGGTCATGTCTGTTCCTACAGAGCACGGGGCTCTGTCTAGATGCCAGAGAGCAAAAGCACACCTTACATTGCAATTTGGATGAAGTACAGGCACTGTCTAAGCAGGAAATGTAATATCTCTACAATGAACAAATACTTATTGTGAGATGTCTGTAACAATGAAACTTTTTGTTTGAACTCAGCAGTTTGTTTTACATTTTCTCTTGAGATATAGCTATTCACGTGGGAGGAGAAAAAAACCCAAAAAATTCACTAACTCTGTTCTGCTTTTCTAAAATTACTGTTTCCTATGAGGTATATTTTCACTTGGACACGAAATACAGACGACTAATCAACTTACTAATGCTCCTTGAGGAGACTTTGAAGGAATGTTGTTTTGATGGATTCACCCAGTATTTCTTGAAACACCATAAGGGCAACAATATTATATGCTAAAGTCAAAAATATTTCATCTTTTCAAAATTTTGAGAGGTGTTGAATAAAATGAAGGTGGAGTGGGTTTTTAGACAGTAAAGTAAGTGTGATCTGTTTTACACACCCACCTAGCTACATCAGAAAGCAGATTCTTAGTATCCAGAGCAGAACTGAACATGAAAAAATCCAGTAAAGTGACACATTTTTGAACCAGATTTGAGGTGTCTTAGAGGAGCCTCAGCTTTCCAATGCAGGAAGTTACACTTGCAGGCTTAGTTCTGATGATGGACAGTGAATGAACTCTGGCAATGCAGGTCACTCTTAATGAACACAGCCACATTCTTGCAGCAGTGATATCAACACATATAAAATAGTGTTTCCATTATAGGTTTGTTGCACAAAATATTGCACAGTAGGACTGTGTACATCCCCTTATTTGGCTCTCAAACTTTTGGTGCTGATGTTAGGAAGCTGACCTGTCTCTATACCTTGAGAGAACAAGTGAAAGAAACAAGCTCCTCCAGAGGTGGATTTTACTCCATCATTTAATTGTTCTCTGCAAGAATTAATTCAGTTTTAGGCAAAGGTAAGTAAATCAGCCTCATAACTTAGGCACCCAGGTGCCTAAACAGCCCGATTTCCATCTTTCATCTCAATCTCTTCCCAAAAAGGCATAATCTCTCATTAATATTATGCTATTTTCTCTTAGTGCTGTTTGACCAATCTAACAAAAATCTGTCCTAGAACAAATTGTTCTACAAAAGTTTCAAGTACTGTATAAAGACAGTAAGTGGTTACATTTTATACAGGACTCAACATAACCGTTCTTACTTCCTGGTGGAAACTTGGTAGGTATTATCACTATAGAAAGTCATGATAATTATTCATGAATATTAAATATGTGCACCAATTAAACTGAACAAAGTACAAAAAAACTCCATAACACACCTTTCAAATCAACACTCTCCTTTTTTTTTTTTTTTTCCCAGTAAAACTCCTGGAGCTGACTGCATTGTGCCACTCAAATTATAATGAAGGAAGAGACACCAGGAGAAATAAAATTATTTGGTTTTATTATGGCACTTCTGATCAAAGGATCAGTAAAGAAGGGAGTTCTCAAACTTTAGTTACATTGCTCCTCATTCCCCTTTTTCAAATAGCTTCTCTGCTAGGAAGCAGCAGCGTAACACTGCCACCCACTGCTCCACTTCACACAGGTAAAGCCATGAGGGTAAGTAGCTAAATGTTCATGAGCAATCAAGTCTTTCCAGGTACAGCCATGACATCTTTATTAACTTCTGAAAGCTCCTCAGGGTAAGTTGGGCAAGCTTTGTTTACTTTGTTTGGAATCAGATGGAGTATGATCTTCACCTGCAGCAGCAAACTGGCTTTGAGCATTACAGTACCTTGGTGCGTCGGGTTTTGCTTACCCACTGTCAGATGTCACCGTCACCTCCGCGGTTAAACACGGTAGTGCTCTGCTGCAGAGAAACTCTTCCGCTCAGTTATCTTCAAACAACAGGCAATCTGTCTGACGGGCACCAACCTTATCTAGCATATTTAGACAAGGAAAGCTTCTGCTGCAAAGCTATGTAGCATGGCACAACAAGTGCATTTCATTGAAACTGAAATACTCCTCCAAACTTTTCATTCTGTCTTTCTGAATCACTGCATTTGCATATTTTACATTCATTTGAAGTAAATAAATACTTTTGCATTTCTTTAATCAAAATGACATGGTTTTCACTTTGCTGAAGCAGAAATCATGAAAATTATACTCCGAAGTTCATGGGTGCTATTTGGTTTTAGTTATTTATTAGTTGGAAGAAAGACTAGAACCACTTTAAACTCCAAACAATATGATTTTATTTTTTTAATTACCACTTTTGTGTGCGGTTTTAAATCACCTGTTCACTTTTGCTTAAAATTGCATTCAGATTTGGAGTTTACAGTCTCAAAAGCCAACTAGAAATCTTGCTGATTATATTTTTCCTCCAGTTTCCAAAACCCTTCAATCACCAGTGGCATTCAAAGTACATGAGGCGTAGGACATGAGGTGCTGCAGAGCCAAGATATTAGAAGTTGCTGCAAAGTCTTCTCATTTGAGCCCACACCACCACGCCAGCTTCTAGACCTTTTGATATTTATAAATAATAAAGAGGAAAATTACTAGTTTTGCTCTCAAATACTCAGCAAATTACTAAGCAGTGCTTTCACTCATGTAAAATTAATTCACAGGCTTGGTACCTGGCATTACTTTGCTATAAGAAATTGCATTGTATCTCACATGCATTGAATACAGGACTTAAGGAAAAAAAAATCAATAAAAGAAATTAAATATAGCCAGCCTCCCTCAAACAATAAAAATCAATGCTGTGTTATCAGGTACCTAAGAAGCAGGTTTATTTTCAACATTAATCTGGATAGTAGTTTCATGGTAATTGATTTTTTTATACTTAAGCTGTCAAAAACTATAATAAGCAATGATTACTTGTTATTTTCCAAATTCCTAAAAGAATTGATTCTATGGCCATTGTGGGTTGGTTTTTTTTCATTCCCTGTCTTTCTCTGACACTTAGTTTTGTCACTGAAACAGTTACTAGCGCTTCTTGTAGTGATGACAAAATTGAAAAATAAATATTCACTAGGCCTTAAATGGAACTGCTTTACAGCCCTAGTAAATTTCTGTTTGTCAGAAAAAATAAGGTAACAATATTTGCATTGTTTTGATTGGTAAATTTGGTTTTACTCTGTTGCAACTGTTGCAACTGTTGTCTATGGCTGAACTAAATGTTGCACTAATCATTGAATAGTATGTTTTCATTAAATGGCAAATGACTTTTTTCTTAAAAAAAAAGAAAAAAATAAGCTAAAAGCTCACCTATTTTAACCAAACATTGTTTGTCCTGCACGAAAACAGAGCATGTCTACTACCTGTGTTGTAGTACAATATGGGGGTTGGAGGGGAGTATTTTCATTAAATTATTCTATGGGAATTCTAAAATTCTGGGAACCTTTAAAAGAAGCTGAAATTGGAATTTGGGTTTTTTTTTTCTTTTTCAATATATTTAAGGATGAAGAATGGAGGACATATCCTGTAAATTACCTCACTGCATGCAGCCTTGCAGCCTAAAAATATTAAAGGTAAATATAAAATAGGAGCAAATTAGCAGCAGATTATGGAAGACATACCATCCTGTTACAGGTATTAACTTCAGATTTCAGTTTGTCAGTGGAGAGAAAAAAAAAAAAAAGAAAGAAAGAAGCATTTCTCTACAAAATCTGAGACTCCTTGGTAAATTTTTCTGGTGTATTTTATATAAGCCTTATCCCATTATACCATGTGCTTAGAGGAAGAATGTTATCTAGAGAGTAATGAACAAATAAAACAATCTTTACACTGTTTTGATTTATTCTGACAACTTACACGTAAAGTTCCTCCCAGCTCCCCAAGACAAGTCAGAGCAGTAACAGTCGTACTTATTCCAGGCAATTTGTAACCACGCGAGAGGTTTATTAAAACAAACTTGCCTGCCATAAATAGCAGTGGCAGCTGGAGGAGCAGCCAAGTTTGAGCTGGCAAAATTAACATTAAAGAGAGTCATCCACCCACCCCTTTCATAACATCACTGTTGGTAGCACCATGCACAATATCTGATCACATTTATCGTGAGAGTGACGTTGATGTAGACAACCTAGAAGGGACTATGGCATTAATATTGATATGGAGTTCTGCCCCAGAAAAAAATGGGCAGATACATAAATTCCTCTGTAAGCATTGTATTTTTCTTGTTATGATCTTTGGGATGAAGCACTGCAGACTATTTTTTATGATTGAAGAGGTAAAACAGTAAGATGCAGAAGACAGATAGGAGGTTTTTGACTCCATCTCTCTGCTCAGCTGTGAAAACACTCTTGAGTATGTTTGAATCGTCTATTGTCCATTCTTGTTTTAAATGTCTCAAGCTTTGTAATTTTCAAGATCTGCCATGCAAAAATGTTCCATATTCCAATACCAAACACTATTAAAATTTTATTCACTCCCACTTTTTCTTCAGACATGAAGCTTCAATCTTTCCTTTTCTTAAATTTTAAAAGTAATTATTCATGCTTTTCCTTTTGTACTGATTACAGACTTATGCTAATAGCAGCTTTCTCCCTGTTTTAGCTAGCACAGAAGAATTTCTATGATGATCTCTCTCATTTAGTTTTGTGAGTCAATTTGTATTTTTAATACATTTTTGATCCCTTCTATTTTAAACATTGTTACGTTATCAACTTCCTCTTCAATGTTGCTAAGGTACAGTATTTCTTTTCCTACCACTGTATTTTAAGCCTACCTATTCCCTGATTGTTTTTGAATTTTTTTTTTTTTTTTGAGCAGTCACAATAATTCATCACTACTTTTGTGGCAAAAAGATGCCAAAAGACTCAATCAACACTGCAAACCAAAGATATGAGGTAGATTATAAATCTTTGTAAATAATACAGCCAAATAAACAATGCATATTGCCACTGACATATTAAAACATAACACTATTCTAGTATTTAAATATTCCCTTTATTAAAAGACCATGGAATGGCCATGAAACATAAACTTTTTCATTTTTTTTCTATTTTTTTGGTGCTCTCTGATGTGCAGGGAATTATATTTTGATAGCACAAGTTAGAAGTCATGGGATTTCTCTCTGAACAGATCACACTTTTTCAGTTGAGATGAGAATGTTTTGCTTTTGACATTATGTTCTCTTGCTGTGCATTCTTCATCTTAGGCACTGCTGCCATTATTGCACTATAAGTCAGATGTTTGCCCTGTAGAAAGAGCAGTAAGAAATTTTTTTGATGACGACTCACTATATGATATAATAAAATGCACTAGCAGTGTAGGAGGTTATTGATTTCAATGGTTTTAAAATAAAAAGGAAGAAAGAAGTCAGAAAATGGGGAATCACTCCTTAGATGAAAGGCATAGATTGTCACGGGCAGATGTGCAGACTGTGCCAGAAACCACAGAAAATCTAAAAGGTCTTGCAGAAGCTTCTCTGTTTATTAGTCAACATTCATCAGCATCCTAAAACTCAGTCTCTCTAAAGACAGGCTTATCACCTGTTCAAGTTAAAAAAAACCCAAGCCCAAAACAGGACAAAAAAAAACCCCAACACTTCAGTGTATTCTTCTATATTTTTCATATTTTCATATAGTGTCCCCATGGTATCTTTGGATCCCAGCTGTCAGCAGATCTCCTTTGTGGCAGGTCCTTTATACCTGCACACAACTATAAGAGCTAGGCCTAATTCTGAATACAACTCAAAATGAAGATATGTTGCAATGCTCGCTTCTAACAGTATTGCACCAACCATGGGTAAAATAAGCTGTAATGTTCAGGTCATCCAAGGGATTAGAACATGGAAATAAAAGTGTTTCCTTTAGTGCTTAAGAGCAGTGAAACCTCCATAAAAATCCAGCATCACCTCATTTGGTTTGACCTCACATTGCTTAAAAGAGTAGAAGCTCTTAGTATAAACAGGTAGTACCTTCACGATACAGGGAAATCACTTATCAAATATACTGAACATTTTCTTTAAATACTTGCAAGACTGAAAGGTTAAGTGACAAGGTTAAGTGTCTAGTTTTGCACTCTTTTTGTTCCTAGTGTGCTCTGAGGTTTTCCTTAATGATAGGATTAAATATGGTTTCCAGCTACAAACAGTTGCTTGTCGTTCCCTGTAGGTTAGTCTCTATATTTTGTGCTTATCACAAACAAAGAGGAAATAACTTTCTCAGTCTTTGAGAGTCTCTTAAAATGCACACACTTTGGGGAAATCATATTTTCTTGAAGGAAATGAGGCATGACCAATCACACAAAACGTGAGAAAATCCCTTGATAGGTGACCTTTGCCACGTGTAAAAGAAGCTGTTCAGTGGCTGAGGTTTCATGAATTTCATGCATGAAAATCAGATTTTCTGGCCACCAGTGCTGTTCAGTAAATAAATAATCCATCATTGTGTCAAACAGTAGAAACACGAAGATACTGGCATGGCTAACTGAATGGGGGTTTTTAGTTAGCAACTTATGCAAACCCTATGTTTTGTCTTCAGGAGCTGTACATGTCTTTCTTGCAGTGTTTAGTTTTCATTACTTGAACTTAGGTTATTCATGTTTAGGATAAGTGTGAAGGAGGTCTTTGGTAGGGACTATATCCTAATTTGACTGTATATAACCAGATGCACATATATAAAAAAGAATAACAAATAATGCACAATACAATACACTCTGGGAATGCTTTTTGGAGCCTTTCACAGGGGAAAAAATCCCTCTGCGTTGTACTGTTTTATAATAATGAGAGATACTTTTCTGAACTATGTTAGAGCACAGAGAACCACATCCTCCACACAAAGTAATTTAGCTAGGTATTATCTCAGTGTGCGAAGTCAATTTGCATTAACTAGTAAAATATAATTTTCTCATCCCTATTTCATAATTCCTGACCAAACTTTTATTTATTAATCACAAATTTTTCTCCCTTATGTGTAGAAGACACTCTTGTATGCTGGATCTAGCAAAAGTTGCATTTTTTCTTTTCCCTTTTCTTTTAATTTCTTTTTTTTTTTTTTTAGATTTGAATATTCTTTTTCACAACAAAACTGTGGAAAAATGGGTATTTAGCATGAAATGACTGCACAAATGAACTTTAGGAGTCAATAATAACTCATTGCATAGTTGTCTCTTTCTTTTACTTACACAGGAAATTATCTACACTAGCTTTAATTTTGTTTATCTAAAAAATATTTAACCTCTTGATAGATCTGGTCTCATATTTAGAATTCTAATTCTTTCATTTATTTTGCACAGTTTTAATTGTCACTCTTACAAAACCAAGAAATTTTAATTATTATAGGGCAAAATTCTTAACTGCTTAGAACTCATCACTGCAAAAAGCAGCTCACTTTTCCCATTCACCTTGTGGTTTCTCTGGACAAAGAGCTGCCATAATTTCTTCAATCCACCACGTAAGTGATCCTTACTGCTGATATGAAATAAATAAATAAATAAATAAATAAATAAATGAAATTTTAAATTTTTTTTCATGACATGACATTTTTCCTTTGCTCCTTGTGTGCTTTAGGACTTAGGAACAAGAATTATTTATCCAGTTTGCATCTCCTTTCTGTCTATCAAATACTACTGGAGATGGGTTACTGTGCTCACTTCTTTTAATATGCTGAGGTTACGGTACTCATTTTAATATGCTGCAGCATGGACACAGTATGCCTTGTCAAGAATAACAGATGTGATCTACAGTGCCATTAAAATGCATTAATAATATAAAACCATGTAAGTAGATGTAAAAAATAAGCTAAAATAATAATTTTGTGTATTTCTATTGTATTTTTCCTAGAGCAAATTAATTTTTTTTTCAGAGTTACAAAATTCCCTGCATCTTCTTTACAATTCACACTACTTTAGCACTTCAATATGTAAAGATTTATTAAGCTTCTCCTTAGTACACATCAGACTTACTAGAAATTCACTGTTGTCTTCCATCTCTGGATCAAGTTAAATTATTTTGACTGGATCAAGTCAAATTATTGACTTGATCATCTGCATCATGTTAAATTATTAGAAGAAATGTTGGTTAATATGTTTTTATAATCCTATATATAAAAATTTTAAAATATCCTAGCCATTCAAACATTTATTGTTACAGTTTTTCTTTTTTATCACTTGTACTGAGAGGCTGCATCAGGACAAATATTAGAATCAGTTTGTGCATTTGTGGATGGACACAAACAAACACTCAATGTTTCATTGTGATTTGTCCATCCTGGTGTGAAGACCATTACAGAATTTTTCCTGATACTGCCCGTATATATGTTTGCAGAGGGGACAAGAATTTAAACCTCTCCCTGCCTACTTTTTCCCAGTTCTGTCCCCTGAGAGTTCTGGTAGACTTCTACAAATGCAGAAGTGAGTGACAGATTTCAGAGATGACTCAGCATTCCCTAGGCGTCTCTTCAGTTTTAAAGGGAACAACTCATGTGCTTTTGCTTCCCTTTGTAATAAAATTCTGAATAGTATTCCATTATTATTTGATGGCTTGTTGAAGAAGCTGCTTGATTTTTTATTGTGACTGAAAGTAGCAGTGGGCGTACGTTGTATGAATGTAAACAGCATGACTTTTGTAATGGGAATAAAGAATGCAAACAAATAAAATTAAACAATGAAAACTTGCTCAATGGCAGGATCTAGACATCAAAAGTTATCACTGCCATAGTGTCATGCTAATGTAATATACAATACATATAAGGCAACACTCGAAAACTACTTTTCTGATATTTTCATCTATTAGTTAGATTTCCAAGACTTTCTCCATTGACATGTGGATTGACTCTCTTTTATTTATCAGGAAGTAAAATGAAATCTCAGCCTATCATTTATAACACATAATGAGCAGCCATACTTCCCCAAACTTCTGGCTGTACATGAAGATAGTTTTTTATTTAATTAATTATTTGTGACATAAAAATATTCTTGAGTGATTCTAGAAGGATAAACTTGGTGTGGGGTTAATTTGACTTAAGTTTAGATATCTAGAAGTCTGGTTAATGATAAATCAGTCATGCTAGACCATCCTTATAAAAACAGTGGAGAAAAACAGACTGTAAGGAAAATGGCATCTCTCCTGTTGTAGACAGCTATTTTAGCATGAGGATAATTATCTCCTGGGTATGCCATTTCTGTTGATTGGAAAAAGAAACCAAGTTGACTGGTTTGGACTCAGATGGTTAATTTTAGATATATAGATTTTCTGAGATGAATCCTATCAAAAATTTAAAGGTCTGAGTGATTTTAAATGTCCATTCAAAGTGTATGTGCAGCCAAGCTGACATTGTAATTTGAACCTTAGTTTTATCTTCCTGGTTAAAGACATCTCCCTTCTGAGTATAGCCATCCTATATTGTTTTAATAACCCAGGGAAATACATACCTCCCCAAAGGAGTAAATAATATATTCTTTTATGTGGACCAACCCTTTCTTTGGAGACATCTTTCTCACTAGCAGCCATGAGCAAGAGAGCTAGAACAATTAAACTTAATTTAGTTTACAATGCAGGCTGAAGTTGAGGGAAATGAATCCAGGCTACATATACTGGGCCTGGGCTTTAGCCAAACATGAGGGTGAAGAGAAAACAGCTGCTTACTTCCAGTCCAGAGTCCCTTCTTTACCTAGCAGTGTCAGCAAAGTTCCTATCAGCATTTCACTGGCAACAGCGAGGCGTTTACTTTGCCCCGACAATTACTGCTCCTCTCATCAAATACACTGGGCCTGCACCACGCTCTGTGAATTCACTGGAACTCCATGTGAGTTAATGATGCCTGTCTGCCATGCTTTTGCACACCCTCCAGAGGCCTGGAAGTTTTTGGAGATGCAAAAATCATTGTTGCGCATCCTCTGTCTCCTGCCAAGTCTTCACTCAGCAGTGAGGAAGGTGGTAGTAGATGGGCCAGAGGATATGGGTGTTGAGAGGCTGCTGCTGACAGAAGCACAGCTTGCTCTGAGCATCGCTGCTCTTCCTTCCCCTTTCCTTCATCTCTTCCCCATCAGGGTGGCTGACTAGCATCTTCCCTTTTCTAGCAGAAAGATTCAATCCCACGCTTCCCACTTAATTCCTCTGCTGGTCTAAACACAGCCAGCTGTTGTTGCTGTCAGTTGAGTGTGTTTATTTTGTTTTTTTAAAAAAGAGGTTTTTAAACTGATTTTAAATTTAATGTACATTTTTATTAAGTCACTCTTTTGTCTTTGTAAAGAAAACAAGGCATCAACTTTTCATTTGGTTACATTTCTAACAGAATATGTTCATTTATTGTCATAAAAAATTTTTAAAAACCCTTTTTTCTCTATCCTATGACTGTGCTGAAAATTATTCACATGGAAAACATGACAAAAGGTGACTCAAAGTGAAGGAATTTAATTATTTTTATTACATATATTTCAAATAATTAGCTTGAATTTTCCTGTCAGATTTTCTCTTCTCCATCTTGCACAAACAACCCCACACTGTACTTATAGAAGTACTTATGAATGAAAAAGAAAATTTACGAATATCAGTTGCTGAGTGGATAAAATGTTAAAAGAAAAGAAACCTTCTCCTCTTGTAAGCATTGAGTAGCCATCCTTCACAAGGAACAGTTTATAAGATGTCTTTCTCCATTTTTGCTAATTTCAACTTTGAATCCAGCAGTGACTATAGTACTAATTTTGGGATTC
The DNA here is from genome assembly GCA_013397975.1 of Machaerirhynchus nigripectus. Classification (NCBI taxonomy): domain Eukaryota; kingdom Metazoa; phylum Chordata; class Aves; order Passeriformes; family Dicruridae; genus Machaerirhynchus; species Machaerirhynchus nigripectus. Next base: position 1,809,731 of record VZRQ01010471.1, on the reverse strand, counting down.
ACATTCAAGCTTTTGAAAATTCTAATTTTAAATTAGAAAAGCATATACATCCTTATAGCAATGGTAGGATATAGTTCATTCAAATTATACATTTATTTAGGCTATTCTAGTCAAATATTACTTACAAATAAAGTAGTGACATTTTACTTCTGTGTGGGTTGGCTTGATAGAAACACATGAGAGCAAGGCTTTTGTTATGAAACTTTGTAAGATGTCTTGCTTTTATCAATAATAACAAGATACTGATGCTGGAAGCACAAGCAAAGCACTGATGAGCTTTTAATATAATTTTCAATGAAGATTATGAATTTCAAGATTCAAATTCAGATTATATTTTATGCAGAAATCCATTTAGGTTATCTCTGTAATAGAAAAAGCAGTCAGTAAAATTAAACTATCAGAAAAAAAAATTATAAAATATGCTGAGTTGGGAGGGATCCACCAGGATCATTGAGTCCAACTCCTGGCTCTGCACAACACCATCCCCAAGAGTCACACCAGGTACCTGTGAGTGTCTTCTAAACAATTCCTGAACTTCAACAGTCTTGGTGCTGTGACCATATCTCTGGGGAGCCTGTTGCAGTGCTCAACCACCCTCTGAGTGAAGAAACTTTTCCTGATATCCAACCTAAACCTCCCCCAATTCAGCTTCATGCTGTTTCCTCGGGTCCTGTCATTGGTCTCAAGAATGAAGAGATCAGTGCCTGCCTCTCCTCTTCCCCTTGTGAGGATGTTGAAAACCACAATGAGGTCTCCCCTCAGTCTCCTCTTCTCTAGGCTGAACAGACCAAGGGACCTCAGCCACTCCTCAAAAAGGCCCTCAAGGCCCTTCACCATCTTTGTCGCCCTCCTTTGGATGCTCTCTAATGGCTTAATGTCTTCTTTATGTTTTGGTGTCCAAAATTGCCAGCAGCACTTGAGGTGAAGCCGCCACAGTGCAGAGCAGAGAGGGACAACCCCCTCCATTGCCCAGCTGGCGATGCTGTGCCTGATGCCCAAGGACATGGCTGGCCCTCCTCGCTGCTTTGCAATGACACCAACAAGAGGATTTATGATGGATTTTTGGATGACTCCCACCAGCTCCCACAGATTTGTAAGGATCCATCTGGAGCCACAGGTCCCACACAAGTTCAGGGTTGACTGGGAGATGATCATTCTCACAGTCATGGTTCTCCATCTCAGGGCACTGAGACCCCTTTGGTCTGTCATCTGTGTGGAAGACAGAGGCTAAGAATGCAATAAACACCTCAGCCTTGTCCATGTCACCATGTCAGGTGACCATCCTCATCTTGTAGTAGGTGGATGCTATTTTTACACTGTCTTTTCCCATTAAAATATTTGAAAAACTCCTTTTATTTTCCCCAACATTTCTGGCCAACTTAATCTCCAATTGATCTTTGGCCATATGAATTTTCTTCCTACTGGATAATTATCCTAAGCAATGCTGCAACTTTAAATATACTCTTACTTAAAAATGTTTTCTGTGGATCCAGTTTTAGACCAAGGAAGGTTCATTTGAAGGATATTGTAACATTAATCCAAGATGTTAAGGAAAGAGAGAAGAAAAAAAGAGTTAATAGAGATATTCTTACATATTTCATCAGAGTCCAGCAGTATAGCTGGAATGTTGCCAGGATATGGCATTTTGCAAGCATTTGTACCACAACTGAAGTATAATCCAAGTAAATAAACATTTGCCTCCCAGGAATGTTAGGAGATGAACAATTAGTCACATAACTGCAGTTAGACCCACTGGTGCAATTCAGAGAGTCTGCACAGCCATACTCCACTAATAAACCCCTCATCTAAAGCAGAACTTCAGGAATTTCCTGTACTTTCACTGCATGGGACTTATGAGAAAGGCTTTGATGAAGTCTGTTTGGGCAGGAAATCCTCTTTGTAAATGTCTGGGTAAAAGAGCCTTAGATATCCTAAAGAGCTTTAGAGGCTCCAGATTCAAAATTAGGCTCAATCATGAAGGCGATGCAGGCTCAATATATCTGGATGTCTCCTGAGAGCAGATCTGCCCTTCTTCAATCCTCCTTTTTAGATCTAAGAAGATGTGTCAATCTTGCATTTCCATTTATTTACACTGATATCAGCATTTGTTTATTTTACCTTCTTTAATTCCTCTGGCCAGCAGCTGAGAAAGCAGATTCTATGTTCCTCCTCCTCCCAAAAGCCAAGGAATTACTTTGAAATCGTAATCAACAGATGAAACCTTATGGTTCAGGAAAAAAGGAAGATCTTTGAGTAAATACAGACATAGTGTCTTGAAGGGTCCTTCACTGATATCAGAAATAAGAAACTAAATCTTGCTTGCTACTGTTAGCCTTCAGCAGTGGAGCACTGAACTCAGTCTATTTCAACGGGCAGATAGGGAAATAGCAAATCTGGAGCAGTTCTGTTCTTCCGAGGCAAGCAGGCAGACCTCTTCTATGGGTAAAAAACTGTCTGAATGGGCAGGCCCAAAGAGTGGTGGTGAATGGAGCTAAATCAGTGCCACTGAACAATTTATTTACAGGAGTTATATGACCTGACCCTGAAGGTGAGAAAAGCTTAGGTTCTTGTTAAAAGATCCATTGGTGTGGACCAGAGTGAAACAACACTGAGTGACCAGTGTTCACACACACACACACACACACACACACGTATATATATGGCAGGTTTATTTTAGGACAAGTTGCAGTGGAAAGGAGGCATGTAGTCATTTTGGTTATTATCTATAGAAATATAACAATATAAAAGTATAAAGATACCACTTAAGAAAATATATAAGGAAAAGAAAGAAAGAGAAAGGATAGGAGTAAATAGTGGAGAGGAAAGGTATCACCCCCCATAGATCCAGCAACAAGACTTCATTGTTGCAATTTATATGTCCACTGGTTGAGGTGATGGTTGAAGTCTTGATCTGTCAGGGGTGGGGAATGGGTTAATAAATGTTCAGGTTCAGGTGGGAACACCCAGGTGCCTCTCCTTGGGGGAAGTTTTACACTGTCTGTTGCACTTCTGTCTCTCCCCACAGGCTTTTTTTGAGATGTAATTTTATTTTGTAAACAGTCACAGCCAAAGAATCATCACTTTCACTGTTTAAATTCTAGAAGTTGCTGTTGTTTTGAGATTGGAGAATTTCGATGTACTTTGGCTGACTTATTTTAAAGATGAGTAGTTTCAATTTAAGTGTTCAGCCTGCTCAGGATTCACCATAAACACTAAACACTAAAAATGAAATTATAGTAGGACGCAGAAGAAAATACTGGAAATTAGTAAATATAAAACATAGGTAAGAACACTTTTATGCATTATTTCACAAATATAACATTTAATATCAAAGCAATTTCTGAGATTATATTAGATGTCCAACCCCCAAAATTTAATTTCTGGTATCTTCTAATATATAGGTCTCGGTGCTGACTTACAAAAATGTGCTAATGGGTTTTCAAGCCAACATTTGTTTTAGAACAGAAAATCGCAGAATGCCCACAGACCACATCATCCCCTTCTTATATTCATGGACAGAGGTAATTCTGAAGGAAAATGCTCTACTGTGAGGTGAAAATTTCCTTCTGTAGAGTGCTTGCCAGCTATTTTTAAAGCACTGAGGAAGTTGCAACATTACATCAGGATGTGATGACAGGTGACGATATTCTGTTTGTGTTGTGTTGTATGCTGCTCTTATGTTCTGGAGAGTGCACATAAGTGCATAAAGTTATGCATGCAATAGGGGCAGAAGTGATATTTGTATAAGTAGAGTTTTCAGCTGTTCTCATTGCAAAAGGTGCTTTGAATCTAACTGACAGAAGTACCAACACATTCTTCCATGACGGCCATCAAGTCACAAGATAGTCTTTAAAAAGTGGTGACTCAAATCCAACAACTTCCATAACAGATAAGAAAGCAGTCACTTCTTAATGTAGGTGGGATTACAGTGAAGAGGTTAGGGGTTTTGTTACATTTATGTTTTCCAAAGCTCTTGTGAGATTTAATAGTGCACCCAAGTGAGAAAATAATTCTACAATCAAAAAAGTTATAAAAAGGACAGCTCCACTACTCCTGAGATTAAGGGACAGTGGGGGGATAGTTAGGGAGAAAATGCTTTAAAAATTAATCCAATGTCATGTAATTGAAAACTCTGACTGAAAAAGATTCACATTTTATTTTTCATTTTTTTAGACTGCAATGATTTATAAAGCTTCAAATGCCCCCACATCTACTAAACCAGGCCATTTAAAGAATCTAAATAAGCTTGCACGGTTTTAAGCTCTCTGACTTTGAATGTGAGCTTTGAAGTCATGCCAAAAACCAACTGCAGCAGAGCTGCTTTAGAACTGAATTCCTGACACTGGAATTAGTGTTGGATGTGTGGCATGCCCAGTGATAATCTTGACCACGTTTGCTGTAGACAGCCATCGCACATGGTGCCTCTGAGTCAATAATTCTCCTAAGATAAGATTTGGAGCTTTTTTAGTTTTTACAGATTGGTGTTTTGGACACTGTCCGTTCTGCAAAGCCAACTTGCCTAATCATATGACATTTTTTCATAGGATAGAAAGATTTCTTGAACATTCCTTTAGTTAATTCCAGTTAATAACTGGCAGGAGCATAAGAAAAAAATTAAAAGTGAAAATGCCTCACATATAGGCTACAGTCATAATTAGTTGGATTCTCAAAATTTTTGTGTTTCTAAATTTATTAGAGCTTCAGTGTTTTATAGAAAAGCTTTATATTTATATCAATAGAAACTATTCACTTCATAAAAGAAATAAACTATCATGCCACTTCATCTACATAGAAGCACACAGTCAACATGCCATAAGATTTTTGTTCTCTGTGCTGCAGTGAAGAGCAAATGCTTCTGCTACTGAAAGCTTTGGGAGTAACATAGTATGTCAGAGGTAAAAAGAAAACCATACACAAGTAGATTGAGCTTTTTTCTAAAACACATTCACATGTGTCACTGTCTTTCTAATGAAAGTCTCCTATCCTGCATTCAGAAAGGTAAACAACAGCATTTTCATTGAATTTAGTAGGGTAAAATCAAGCTGCTTCTAGTTCCCCGGGAAAAAAAATACTTCTTTCACTCAAACATTAGTCACTAGGAAAGAACAGATAATTTACTTGAAATATGGAACTCTTAAAATGCATTCTTCATCCTGGCTAGATGATTTCATTTAAGTTTTATGACATGATTAGTCATCCTATCGTGATGCAGCACAATGTAACCGAGCACATCAGGCATTTTAGATAAGAGTTGCCTTGCAGATAAAGATGTTGTCAATGGTTTCAAAGCACACTGTCTTGAATGTGGGCGTAGATTACACAAAGAAGAAAAATATCAAAAAATGTTACATGTATTATAGGCATTTTGAACCCTGTATGTGAATTTTCCTGAACCTCAAACAATATTCCAGCCCTACATTTAGAAAGTATAGAGAGGGGAAAAAAGCACAATTTAAACATTTAATCTGTCAACAAAACTATTTTTTTCAAAAAACTTTTGCCATTATATTTATAAATTTCCATATTTTTATGAACCTTATTTATTGGACTTTATTTACCACTGATTTATACCTTCTGAGTTTACTACTCCTTGTATAAAGAATGGAAAATGTGGTATGTGCAATAAACAAATTTTGTAAAAAAATATTAATTATGTAGAATTCTATATTTTAGCCACAAAAAATCCCACAAAATCCAAAAGATAAATTTCATTTTAAGAGGCAAAATCTGGAAAAATAAATAAGAAATTACTTGATACTCAGAGGCCAGGTTATAGTCTGTTCCTTCCAAACAACCATAACAACCATTGTCTAAATTTGACTTTGATTTTCTGAAGCAAATCCAGAAGTACTGTGTTCCTACATCTTAGAATATGTGATGAGTGAAAAACATATTCAGAATTACTAAGATTCTCCTTGAATAATAACTGTCACATTTTTTGAATAACTATTGAACATTTGTGAATTTTTTTTTATAGTTGCCCTCTCTAAAGTATTTTATGTTTATTTTGTTTTAATGTTCTAAAATTTGCTGACAGAATATGTTGCATGATTTAATTAAAACATTTAATTTTCTACTACTCACACTTTCCTGAATTAATTCTTATAGAGAATATTAGACACATTAGAACTAGGCAAAAACCCCAAAACCTGAAAATATATAAAACTGAATATTTTTATGTATGATACTCAACATATTAAATATCTCCTCCAATTTGCTAAATCAGTGCCATTTGTGCCATGGATTATATAAGTATTTTTGTGTGCATCTATGTTTCCATCAGTAAAATAGTCTGAAATCCATAAAAGAAGCATGTTTTCAATAATTTTAAAAAAAAAAACAAACTGGAACCTATAGAAAAATAACGGTTATGAAATTCATTTACATTTTCTGTTTATAAAGGACACCAAAAATGTAAGTCTTAAATTAGTCAGCTATACCATTTGTTCTGGGTTTAGTCCGTTTCATAGTCTCTATGGTATATTGCAGCAAAATATTTAAGTGTCTTAATTAAGAATGTTTCTGTTTTCATCCTAAGGAAGAAAGGAAGTAGGATTATATTTACAGAATCATAGAATGGCTTGGGTTAGCAGGGAGCAAGGTCCTCTGTTGCTCCAACCACCCTGCCATGGGCAGGAGCACCTTCCACTAGACCAGGTCGTTCAAAGTCACATCCAGACTGACCTTGAACACCTCCAGGGATGGGGCAACCACAGCTTCTCTGGGCAACCTGTTCCAGTGCCTCACCATCCTCACGATAAAAAATTTCTTCCTAACATCTAACTTAAACTTGCCCTCTTTCAGTTTGAAGCCATTCTCTCTTGTCCTGTCACTACATAACCCTGTCTCTCTCCATCTTGCCTGTAAGGCTCCCATCAGGTACTGAAAGGTTGCGATTTGGTTGCCTTGAAACCTCCCCTTCCTCAGGCTGAAAAACCCCAATTTTCTCAGTCTTTCCTCATAGGAGAGTTGCTCCATCTCTCTAATAATCTTGGTTTTCCTCCTCTGGACTCACTCCAACATGTTGATACCCTACATTGTGCTGGGGATCCCAGAGCTGGACACAGCAATCCAGGTGGGGTCAGAAGTGGTGTAGAGGGGCAGAATCCCCTCCCTTTTCCTGCTGGCCATGCTGCTTTGGATGACGCCCAGGATACAATTGCTTTTCTGGGCTGAGAGTGCACATTTCTGTGCTATGTCCAGCCTTTTCTCCACCAGCACCCCAAAATCCTCCTTAACAGGGCTGCTCTCAGGCTGTTCATCCCCAGTCTGTGTTGATACCAGGGGTTGTCCCGGCCCAGGTGCAGCACATTGCACTTGGTCTTGTTAAACCTCCCGAGATTCACATGGGTCCACTCCTTTACTTTGTTCAGGTCCCTCTGGATGGCATCCTGTCCTTCGGGTCTCTCAACCACACCACTCGGCTTAGTGTCATCTATAATTACAAAGAGGATTTTTTTCTATAATTATAAATCTTACCCTTTATGTTTATACTGTAACAGGCATTCTAAGGATGATCTTGGTTTAGTTTTAAATTGTTTTGTATTCTTCCTTGACGTGGCTTTCTACCTGCATGAGCAAATTAATATTTTCGAACACTATATTGTTTCATGGAGTCATAGTAGTGTTTTAATTATTATGATGGCCGAAGGATACAGGTTGAACAAATGAAAGGAAAGAGAATTTTTATGGGTTAAAAGTATGTTTCAAACTGATATGTCACTGATGGAGTCATGAGAAGTAAATATATTTCTAGAAAAAAAAATGAATTTTATGTAACAGAGTGGGTAAGTAGCCTCTTCTTCAGCAAATGAAGATTTCGTCCTCACTCTCATTCAGCTGTAGTTTTTCTTTTAGCTATTAGATTGCAGTACAGAGAGAAGTTTTAACCCTAGGAAAAAAATATATATAAAGAAAACAATTCTCATGGAAGTTTTGGCAACATAAAAATTGAAAATAAAGAGGATTTTCTCTTTTTTAATGCTAATTCTTTGGACATGTAACAACATTAGCCTCAGACCAATTACTTGTGTATTGAAAATCCTGTCTCTGCTGAAGTCATAACTCCCACTGACTTCACTGCGATCAGGAGATCACAACTGGTTTGCTCCAGTGTGAGATGAAAATCCAGCTTCAAGATATTGTCTGAAATTTGACAAACCAAAACCAAACAGCCTCGCTCAGGTCTAGCTACAAACAGATGTGTTCATTCTGAGTCTTACATGGAAATGCCAAATGTCAGCTGCTTTGTACACTGCCATTTGGACAGGCTAGCATAGAGGGTGTCAGAACTTCAATTTCAGAGTGGAACAAATGCATTGAGAAAACAACCAGCTTCTTTCCTCATGAGAAAAATGCAATGAATTAATGTAATCTTCCTACATGCACCCTAGACAAAATGACAGTCAAATTAATAGTTACCATAGATAAGAAATGAGCATCCTCTACCCCTACTTGTGTAAAATGACTCTGTAAAACTCAACATGTTCCTTTCACTGGGGATTTAACACCATGAAATAGGTGGAGAAATAACACTTTTCATCGACTGCAGAAAAAGAGCAATGCTTTATATGTTGTCAAATTTCGTTGACATGACAAGACAAATTTTCCATCAGAACACAATCATTTTTCATTGAAATTTGGACCTGAACTTTTTACTAAATATTACTGTGGATGTTAAATTGTGAGTAAACATGTATGTATGTGCCATATATACTCTGAAGAATGCAAGGAAGGTTTGTTGAGAAAGCAAATATTTGAAAGGAAGCTATTTCTTAAGACTTGTTTGGTCTATTTTGTAAAAACTTGGGGCAGATTATTTTTCTTCCATACATTATTTCAACATCAGTTTGTACAGTGGCATTTGTTTTTCTTTCATTCTAATTCTGTAGAGGCCATTATTTCAGCATTCTAGTTTTAAGCTTGAAATATTTGCCTTTCTGGGGCCACAACTTCACATTTCTCAGAAATCCACCCAAACTCAAACAAAAATCCAATGCTACAACTGAGTTTTCCCACATTATTACTTGGGGTATAGAAATTATTTTAATGTTCATAGTAGGATGATGCCCTGCTTTCTATACACTGCAGCAATATGAATATAACTCAATGATTTATCTGAGAGAAGAACTTCAGGCATTTTTGAAAGGCTGAAAGTAAAGGTACAGTAAATGTAAATAAAACCTCTTTGTTTTGTGTGAGGGGGCTATAATTTTTTTCAATGATCTACCGTATTCTTTGGAGTAGAAATTACTGTATAAATGCTAAATGTATATTTGGTCAATAGTTAAGGTGCTGTGTCAGAAAGAAGATGCGTATCTTTATAAAAGCATGGATCTCAAAGGAGATGTTCAACAACAAAATAAACACAAAAAGTCCTCCAATTTACTTTCATGATTTTATTTCTTTTAAGGATAACGCAGCAATGGAAGCAAAATGGAGAATAAACCTCCATGTTTTCGGCCTTTAAACTTTCAGCTAGATAGGTTGAATCTCTTCCCTCTTAATCCTTTCCTCAGGTTTTGAAATGGCTGAAAGTAAATCAGACAGAAAGTACTAACCTTTACCTTTGCAGAGGTACAGCCCTATGAGAAGTTTTGTTTGGGACTCAAGAGCTCAGCATGCTAGAAATTACTTCCATCCCCACATTATTAGTAAAAGTCATAGATGTGCAGACAGACAAAAAATTTCTATCAAAGCCAACAAAAAGTAGCTAATCTGCTTTCAGGTTTTGAGCTAAATTCCCTTGAGATGTTGTAGTTATAGAAAGGGTTGTTGTTTTTCAGGTTTTTAAAGTATGTTTAAAACTAGAAAAAAAGAGAAGTATATATATCATAGACAGCAAAAATTGGAGCACTTTTCAGTTGTTGTCTTTTAAAGTGCTTGTTTAATTGATTTTTTTGTTGTCGTTGCAAATGGAGATTTCTCTCTTGAAAACAGCTGCTGTGTTTTTTGTAGGGTCTGGTAAGCATCATTGCTCCAAATGAGCCTGAGTCTCAGGAGGAGGAAGCAGGGAATCAGAAAGAGCCTTTTGCCTCTTTCGTCATTATTCTGTTAGCAGCCTTGAGTTTATGTATGCCTGCTTCTCAGGCAAACAAAAAGCTCGGCAACTTGTCCTTCTTTGAAACAATATTACACCACCGGCTCAGTCAGTCTGCTCAGCTGTGAAAACAGACATAGTTTTTCTGTTGTGTGATATATGCAATGAGTTATCATCATACGCCCAGTACTTGGATGATGGGATTTTAAATGTCAGGAAATAAATGAAAATATCAACAGTTTGGCAATAGGAAGATTTCTGTTTAATGTGAACCTGACTTTCTGAGAGTCTTTTTGTGAGTTTCTCCCTGAAACCTAGTCAGTGAAGATTAATTTTAAATTGAAAAATGACAGTAGATGTGAGTTTGCCTGTGTGTGGTGCATTTCCTTGAGGAAGAACCAGAAAATTGCGAGTGTCTTGTTATGAGTACTGTGAGAGGGATTCTTGAGGCAAAATTAAATCTGTTTCATACTTTAACTTGTAAGAGTACCAGACAATATGATATTTCAGAGTATTTTAAATTTATGAGATAGTTACCAATACTTAAGGCAATATTTTAAAAAATTTTGTTACTGAAATGTTGTCCTGCTTTCCCTCCTTAACATTCACACATACATACACTCTTGTTCACTCACTCTTAAAATGAACAAAGCTTTATTTTTGTTATTTAAATAGCAGAGAATACCCTGTTCTTCTCTTTCATAATTAAATTGATTTTATCCCAGAGTTTCTGCTGAAATTCAATCCCTCCTCATTTGCATTACCATCTCCTGCTGCCCTAACTTAAGACAGCAGGTCTGTGAAAAGAATTTTTTAATATAAAAATATACGTGTAGATAATACTCCAGTTTTTTATGTGAAGTCTGAGAAAACTTAAGACAGTCATGAGAGTTTTCTGGGTTTTATGATGTCATTTGTAGGGAAAGGAGTAAAGAAAAGGCATTGAGGACATTTATGAATGAGCATGTAAGGAAGGTTTTAGAGAAAATAAAGATGGGTGTAGTTTGGATGAGCGATAGACATGAAGTGAGGTGAATGGCAATGCAAGGCCCTGCATATGGAAAGGAATTCCCCTATAGGAAGAATTTTGCTTCTGCTTCTTTTTCCACTACAGTCAATACAAAAATTTAAAATTATCCCTCACCTTCATTGGAAATAGTGAAAGGGCTACAAACACCTCTCCTTTCATGGGAAATGAAAAAAAATTACACTGCTGACTTCCATTCACCTAGCAAGTTAGTTATTTGCCTCAGTGGTTTTTGTGGGTGTAGCAATCTGAACCCTTGTTTTATGTGTATGTGCACATGTACATGTATATCTGTGAATAAATGCATTCAAATATGCATTTACCAGGCAGGAGTACAAGCCAGCAGTGCTGAAAACGAATGCAACCCAGATGTTCCCATGCTAATTGTTTATTCTGAGATTGAAGCAGATCTGCTGCAATATTCCCTTCAGCCATCAGCACTCTCACTCCATTGTAATACCGAGCAGTGAAGGTCAGTGCTGATAGATTCTTAGTGTGTTTTGAAAAAGATTAATGCTTAGCAATGAACTCTGTGTGAAAGGTTCCCTTTCAAACAACATCTTAGGATCACTGATTCAGCATAAAAGATGAGCTTGTATCATAAAGGTCACAGTTAACACTGTATTTGGCTGCCAGGTCCCCGGTTTAATATAAGCTGAATTAGAACCCATTTTTTTCCCCATAACACAAATTTAGGACTAACCACCACTGAAGCAAGAAGCTTTTTCGTTTGTTACTTAAGACACTGACAAGCATTAAATTCCTGGAGGGGTCCTTCACTTCTACCACTCAACTGATAAGGAATTGCTTTATTTTTTCAGTCAAATATTTTAAAAAGTGTGATGTGGTTAAAATTCAACAAGGACAAAGTGTTTGACTCTGGGGTAGTGGGAGGCACCTCTCTCCATATGGAGTAAAGAGGACTAATCTCTCTCCTGGAGTTAGGCTCCGCAGGCAGTTAAAACTGGAGAAGGAGTGGCTCTTCTCAAACAAAGCTTTCGTTCAAGAAATTTCTTCTATTTTACAAAGGACTGAAGTCCAAATCCCTCTGCTGACAAGCTAGGGTTGAGTCCCCGTGTGAGTTTCTCATTGCCTAATTAGATATTTGAAAGTGAGACATTCAAATCTGGATTAACCTATCAAGTTTCCCTTTGTAGCTAGTGGTAAGAGGACGGGGCTTCTGCTGATTATCCCAGACAGCTATTCTGGGAGGTATCCTTGGATGTGACTGTTTCACTCTGGGTTATATAGTCAGCCTAGGGTAAGTACTTCAGTCTTATAAATGAAGTGTTTATTTGCCAGAGGTAGGACAGATGAATCCCTCTCCAAATTTCTAACCTTAATTGTAAAATATACTAATAGAGTTGGTTTTGGTTAAACATCTTTCACTTTGATTAAAAAAAAAATCACATTTGGGGACAAACAAAACAAAACAAAACAAAACAAAATAAAACAAAACAAAAAGGCAAAGGAAAGATTTCCTTATCAATTGATTAAGTCATAGAAAGCTGGAGCATCAGCTCAGTACATCTATATATGAGCCCAGTATGCTGAAGGCTGAAAGTGCCTGCAAATCAAATTCAGGAAAGAAGGATGATGGTTTAATAATAATTAGTAGTAAAAGGTACTTTTTTCTCTAACTCTGCACAGATAGACTAGGCCCTAGAGATGTGCATAATAACAAAATCCCTAAATTTTTTTCCAGGTCTGATGATGTTGGAATTTGAGTCAGACATCAGCTGTCACTGCATTGTCAAAAACATTCTGTCAGTGTTCAGGTCAGCAATTAAAGTGTTTCATCCTTGAGATATTTATGCTGCTACGAGAAATAGGAGTAACAGATACTATGTTGTGCTTTTGCAAATCTAGCATTGGAAGGGGAGTATGTTGTAAAACAGCTGAACACCAAGAGCTTCAAGGACCACCTTGACCTGTGGAACTTTGGCAAGACTCTATTGCACAGCAACTGCAATCATAGGTTTAGTTCAATGATAACAATTTGAATGATAACTTTCTTCCTTAGTCTTTCATGTTCAATATGCAGCGCTTTCCCAAAAGGTGAAAATGCTGTCCCATTTCTTAACACAAACATAAAGAATGACTTCTTATAGTCACTAAACAAATGTTTTGTTCTTCTCTAGCTTTTACATTGCAGTCAGTGCTGTGAGGTCTGTAGATCCACAAGCACCAAGGGCCTAGTCACAGCTTTTCAAACAGACATGCTTGGTAGTCAGCAGAGAGAAGGGCTCCTGCAGAGAGTGACTCATCTACTTCATCTATAGACAGGTGTCTAAGTTAGTTGAATGAATCAACCTCTGAACAGTCTTATCTCTTTTCATTAAATCACAGAAGCAGTTCAGAGGATGATCTGAGCTTACATGGCTAGGCCTTCCTGTGGCTTAAAGGTAGATGAGATGAATCCCACTCTGCCTGTCCAGCATTCTTGCAGTCTGTCTGCAAAGGCAGGTCTTCATATTGGCTCTACTTTTTCTTGATGTTGCTTAGAAGGATGTTTTGGTTGCTGTTGGGAGGAAGATGGGGAATATGATTACAGTAGTTTCTTGGTTTGTGTTTAGGGGTTTTTTCCCTAGAAAATGTAAGTAAAGAACTGATTTGATAACATTTTGTCCCTCCATTCACTATGTTTTATGCACAAGAATGACTTTGATTTACTGGCAGTAGATAAATGTTCAGCTGTACCTTCTACCAGCAGTCCTGGTTAACTGGAGAAGTTCCAGCTGTTTGGAAATTAGCAAACATAGCAACCGTCTCCAAGAAGGGTTGGAAGGATGATCCAGGCAGTTACAGACCTGTCAGCCAATCCTCTGTTTTGGAAAAAGGTTATGGAAGAGATCATCCTGAGTGTCATTACACAGCACATGCAGGACAACCAGGCGATCAACCCCAGCCAACGAAGTTACAAGAGGCAAGTCCTGCTTGACCAACCAGATCTCCTTCTGTGACAAAGTGATCCATTCAATAGATGAGGGAAAGGCCATGGATGTTGTGTAACTAGACTTCATTAAAGCCTTTTACACTGTGTCCCACAACATCTTCTTAGAAAAACTGGCTGCTCACAGCTTGGATGGGTGGATTCCTTGACAATATATTGGGTGGGAGTATTGATCTATTTGCGTGGAGAAAGGCTCTCCAGTGGGATGTGGACAGACCCAAGCAATGGGTCAAGGGCAACTACATGATGTTCAATAAGGTGAAATTCCAGGATGGGTCACAGCAACCCCAAGCAGCTCTACGGGCTGGGGTGGCTTGAGAGCTGTTTGGCAGAAAGGGACTTGGGGGTGCTGCTTGACAGCCAGCCCAGTATGAGCTGGCAGTGTGTCCAGGTGGCCAAGAAGGTCAATGGCATCTTGGCCTGTATAAAGAATAGTGCAGTCAGCAGGACTAGGGAAGTGATCATCCTGCTGTAGTCAGTATTAGTGAGGCTGCACTTCGACTGCTGCGTTCATTTCTGGGCCTCTCACTTTAGAAAGGACATTAAAGTTCTGGAGGGTATCCAGAGAAGAGCAAAAAGGCTCATGAAAGGACTAGAGAATGTGTTTTATGAGGAACAGCTGAAGGAGCTGAGTTTATTTAGTCTCAAGGACGCTCAAGGGGGTCTTCATCACTCTCTGCAACTCCCTGAAAGTGGTTGTGTGGGGGCCAGTCTCTTCTACTGTGCCTGTAGTGACAATACTAGAGGGAATGACCTTAAGCTGAGACCGGGGAGATTCAGATTAGCTATTAGAAATTTTTTTTTGTTTTGTTTTACTCATAGGGTATTCAGACATTGGAATATGTTGCCCTGGGAGGTGTGGAGTCACCATCCCTGCAGGTGTTTTAGAGGCATCTGGATCTGGCACTGGGTGATGTGGCTTAGTGGTTTGGGGGTTACAGTGGCAGTGCTGGGTGAACAGTTGTATTAGATATTCTTGAGAGTCTCTTCCAACACTGATGATTCTATGATTCTAGTGTTAAATATGTTAAATTTCTCATCTTTCACCATGTATTTCCTCAGGTTCAGACAGGCTGCATCCAGACTACAGAAACCTTGACTGTTTCCACATTTCTATTAAGTTGAAAAGCAGGTTGAAAAGTCATTTATGTTGAAAAGGCATTTCGAAAAGTTGAAAATGTCCTGAAACAATCACCTTCCTAGAAAATCCATAAAAAATCCAAGAGGCAAATACCAAGTTAACAAATTCATAATAAAAATGGGTACAAACACAGACTTTGAATGTGTATGTCCACAATAATGAGACCTGGGAAAAAAATGAAATTATGAATCTATGTTTAAATGGCTTTTCCACTTACTATTATAGAAAACATAAATTATACACTTTGTAACCATCTGTAATGTCAGTAACAGCAGCTGCTCCCAATTTACCGTACAGTGCTATTGTACATATTATTTGCTTTGGAAATTGCTTTCAGTTTCTAGAAGTACATTGTGATGGTTTGATTTTATTTTTTTAAATGCATTCCAACAATTTACAAAGTTATAACTAGTTAGTAGGAATGACTCTATACTAACAGTGTTTTTATAGTAGTTATTTCCTTTTTTGCCATCTTCTATAAATGTTTTTTTGATATATTAAGTACATGAAAGAGGTGTTTGAGTATGTATATATGTGTAAATTTACATGCTGGCATAGGCTGACACAGTCTGCTTTCCACATATTTGTGGAAATTGCTTTCTAATCACTTCTGTTAGTCTGACTCCACATCATTTAGATATCTTATACTCTTATGATAATTTCCTAACTATGGAAAAGACAGCACTTAAAAGAATAAAAATATCAAAGAGAGCAGTTGTAAAGCCTGTTTAGAGGATAGTACTTCAGGAAAAATTGAGGAGGAAGGAAGAAATAATCACATTGCAAAAAAAAGTTTCAGTGTTCTTGACTGTAAGCTTCCTCAAAGTTCAATAACACAGAATTTTTAGGTTTCTTTTAGGTATCAGTCATTTTCTCGCATAGTACTTCATGGAGACTTCATACTCCAGGCTGGTATGGAGGTTGGAAGTATGTTCTGCCCTGATTCCTGGCTGTCACAAGCTAGGAAAACAAGCTTGTATTAAGGAAAAGGTTTCAGACAGTTTTTAATGGAATAGTATGTTACTCATAGCTAGTGATGGATAATAAAAGGTAATCTTCACTTGGAAATTTAATCAATTAACGCCATTCTTGATCAAGGACTATGGCATTACACTTTTGTTTTCTGACATAAAAATAATTGATGGACTGGATAAGTATTCAGTTTTTTCCTGGAACATATCAAGAATGTTCATCAGAAACATATTCTGTAGAGTGTCAGCCTTATACCTTTGTGGCTCTGTGGATTATAGCTGCTCCAGGCTATTAAATATCAAACTTCACATTCTTTCATTTTGCAGTCAGCAAGAAATGTTTTGCAAAAAGATGTTGTAATAGATGAGACAGCCTCAAAAGGTCTCTTTCACTAAACTTTTAGAAAGTTCATGATTTAAATCATTGGAACATATTCTTTATTTTAATAATGTCTTCTTTTCCATTGTACTTTCATTAGGTAACTTCTGTAAATTTGATAATCTATTTTCCTACACAGTGTTCTCCTTCTGCCTCATTTTTCCGTCTTTTGCCCCTGCTCCTTTTTCCTTTATTTCCCATATTCACTATCAGGGTTGATTTGTTGTTTTTTTTTGTTTGTTTGTTTTTTTTTTAATTTTTCTCTTTTTCTCACGTTTCAAGATTTTTACATTCTAATGGTGGGTGGGTTTGGTGCTTGGGCACAGTTACAAAGGATCACTTGGAAGTTATTTATCGTCCAACTAACTGCTCATAAATTATTTCCCAGAACTGCACAGAAACTAAGTGCTTGGTGAGTCAATACTTGAAATCACCATTCTCAGAAGTCTGTGAGAGTGTTGTTTATTTATTTATTTCCTTTCCAATTCATCAAAGCTTACTGAGTGAAAAAACAAAACTCCACTGACTTTAAGTTCTGTTGGAAAGTTGGTTTAGCTGGTTTGGAAGTGTTCTTTTTTGTCTCTAAGGTTTCCAAGATGGTGCATTTCACAAAGGATAAAGGTATTACAGAAATAATTAACCAAAGTAGAAACAAGTGTTAATTATTGCTCTTAAAAAAAATAGAAAAATAACAATTTGGGGAAAAACAAAACACAAAAATAATGAAAAAAAAGATATTAGTCTTGTCCTGAAGGTAGATGGCATTTGGACTTCCTTTCGCCATTCTCAGAATTAAGTAATTTAAACTGTTGGTTTCTAGGACAAACCAAGTTGTTTCTGTCCCTCCCATATATCCCCTCTGTTTCATGTATTATACCCAAAAGGAAAGAAGGACGGAAAGAAGGAAGGAAGGAAGGAAGGAGAAAAGGAAGGAAGGAAGCAAGGAAGGAAGGCAGGAAGGAAGGAAGGAAGGAAGGAATACCTGAAATAAATATTTAGTTGGAATTTTTGTAAGTAATTTATATGGTGAAAAATAGTATTTCTTTATTTTCATAATATGAATATACGTTATAAAAGTGACAAAACCCGAGACATAAAATGTCTTTTCTACTGGTGTTAAATATGTAAAGAACAACTGAAATACCAGAAATATTGGCATTCAAGTATTACCAGAGGAAAATTAATTAAGGTCAAATGAAATTTAAAGTTCCTTTTTATAGTTATGAATATGAGAATGTTATGCCTCACAACGAACATGTCTGAAAGTATCCAGGACTAGGCTGAGAGCTGCAGTAGTTATTGCTATTCCTCCTCTATCCAAGCCTCTCTTTGACCTTCAGAGTCCTTCATGCTCCCTATCAGCAAAACAGAGACAATGATATTTAGAGAAGAAATCTGCAGCTACAGCACTTCAGCTGTCGATCTCATCCTAAGAAGGATTCCCAGGCTGCAGGTGATTATAACTGTGGGAACACATTTCTAGTAAAGACACCACTACGGTGAGACATTAAGCTCGTCTCCTGCCTTTTAAAGTTCTGGTGCATGTCCCTTTTTGTGAGAGGTGTTAACAGCTGAGTCCTAGCCGTGTTCTGTCTCTGTTTAAAGCTCTCCCAAATCCACTTGCAGCTGGATAAAGAATTTATTTCCTATGACCCCTGCGGGGGGGGCAGAGTGTGATACTGAGCTGTCATCATGTTCCTTTCACGGGAGTGTGGCATCCGGATGGGGTCTTGGCAGTTCTCCTGTGTGCATGTGCACATGTAGGCATACACATCTGCAACTTGATTCCTTGATTCTTTACAGCTTGTGCAGTTGCTTGCTCTTCCATAAAGCAAAAGCTGAGTGGGGAAAAAATTGCTGCTGCAATATTTTTTCTATAGATGGAAACGACCGTATGCAGGGCAAGGCAAAGGCAAAGCCAGGGTAGGTACTAGGATGTGTTTCATGGAGCCAGACACTGTATGTGCATAGCATTCTTCACCTAACCATTGTGGTTTTTTCTTTTGTAACATTTTTTGAGCCTATGCATTGCTACAAGCCTGCTGACTGCAAAACACAGCTGCCATTTTGTGTTCTGGAGCCATAAAGTGGACTTATTCCAGGACATCTGCAATAGACTTCACTGCTCTTTGTAGGTTTTATTAAAACAAATCTAAAGCAAAAAATTAGAGGCTCCAAGATGTTTTACATCACACTTTGAAGTGCTGTCTCCTACAAATGCTGCAAAGACTCGAGGAACGAGTAGAACAAATGAGATACAAATATAGTTTTGAAAATTAATTATGAAGAAAATGGCAGTATTCTTGACGACTGAGTTAATTAACAAGGGATGAAAAAAAAGATGACAAGATGGAAAAAGCTATGTCAGACAGTGTAAGTACATTGCTTAGCTAAGCAAAACCGCTTTTCAGTGGAACAGTAAACATTAGCACGCCTTCAAAGAACAATAATAAAAATTTTTGAAGCACAAGATTGTTCTCAGTAATTAGAAGCATAGATGTTATTTGCTTCAGTCTTCTAATACTCTTTTCAAAGAGTATTTTCAGGTAACTGAAAGCATTAAGAATTCTGATAGAACATAAGAGGATTACAGCCACACAGGTTCCCTGTGGATATTCAATGGTTTAATTGAACTGAACTTGAACTGCTAACTGAACTTGAACTGGTAACTTCTAGTAGAGAACGCTTAAGTGTTCAGAACTAAATATATTCACCTTTCATTTAAATTCTGTGTAATTTTTGTTTCCCCTAAAAAAGCAGTTCAGACTTTTCACTCTGTATCTCAGTATTTATTCTGGAAAAGAACCCGTCTTTATCTTCCTCTTAAGTTTCCATTTAGCCACTAGTGACATCCTTAAAACCAAGTCTCTGCTGCCTAGACTGTAAGACCCTGCATACAAGGTGCTGGAGTTGAATCCTGCCAGGAGCTAATTAGTTACTTGAAACTCTTGTTAAAGTTACAATTTCTGAGAGTTTCAGACTGTGCCAGGAGAAAAGCTTTCCTATTTCAAGAGCATGATCCTTTAGTTTCAGAGCACACTCAGAAGAAAAGCCCCTACAAAACAACAAACAACCTGACAGATTATACAGCAGTACAGACCTGGACATGCACATTATGGGAGTGGTTCACCAGCCAATGCAGCATATTTATCTCTTTCTCCCACTAAGTAAAACTTATTTGTCTATTATGTAGTAGCTCCAAAAGGAGGCTAGAAACTCAGATTTGTACCATAGTAGCAAACAGATCATGATGAAGACAGACAAATATAAAATACCCAGGATCAAAAAATTCACCCTTTAGGTTACTCAGGAGAGTCTTGTAGTAGAGATGCTCTTGAAATTCATATCTTTTCTCTGCATCCACAAAAGGGATTTAAGTTTCCTACAGCACTGGTGGGTAACCTGCCAAGCTACTAACTATTCCCTCTCTCTCTTCAGATTTTTGTTTATTTTTTACTTTTGTCTTTTTTCAAAGGAAAAGGAGTAAAAAAATTATCTTAACATGGAATTTTGAACAGGAGCTTAATTCCAGATTATGATTCATAGTTCAAAAACCCAAAAGAAAGAAGCTGCATATAATTTTAGACATGCTTACTCTGCCTCTTTTTACCAGGTAATTCCCAGCCTTTTCTCAGCACATCAGTGAAAATTAGCTCAAATAGTGCCTTACTTAGATAGTTTCTAAAATTTTTTTCCTCAGATATATAAATCTTATCAACTAATCTAGAGTTAACTGAAGGTTAGGTGTGAATTGTTGAAGTAACTAAATATGTTTGATGATACGCTTCATAAATCACAAGCTCAAAAACCCTCCACAAAGACTCTCACCTAAACCCCAGAAAACAAAGAAGAACACCTTAATGACTTGCCTAAGAAGAATTCGCCATGCCATGAACACCTCTGGATGTTTTATTTCTCTAGTGCTCAGGGAAATTCATCTTTATTGCACATTCTGCAGCTGTACTAATGAACTTGGGCACATCAACTGTTTGCTTGGCCCTGTTTCTAACAGCACTGTAGTTGAAAGTATTTTCAGTCTAAGGGAATCATCAGTAAATGCTCTAAAAGAACAACTCCCTTTATCCCTTACAAATATGTAATGGCAGGGCATGATAACACTCCTCTTCAGAAAAGAGTCATTCACACTAGAAGGATATATGGTACAGTTTGACAGATAAGTACATCACCCTGTTTAAATAGTTCCTTTTTCCTTTGTTGCAGAAGGCTCAAAGGGGTGTATAACCAGCCCCGACTATAATAACACTGTAGTTTAGAGGCTCCTTGCAAGGCAGGTAGAGTCCCAATTTCATTGTGCTGCATGAGTTCCGTGTTCAGTGGGAGGGAAAAATATTAAACCAATTTTTATCTTGAAAATCCAACCTGTTTAGTACATGCCAAACCAAGATAAGTGTTTTCAAATATGTTGTGCATATGTTTTGGGGTAAGAAAAGACATTTTAAGACAGGAAAAAATCAGCTTGCTTTTCAAAGCATAAATCAAATATATAACAGAAAACAAAGAAAACAGAAATTTTGAATTTGTAGAACACATACTAAAATATGTATAGTGTGAGAAGAACATTTACACATTTCTTCAGTGCAGTGTGCAAGAGAGATTTACTAGGAGATGAAAGGAAATGTACTACATGATACTGAAATTAACTTTTCCCCTTAATGATTGGGTCTCATAGGAATGTACTAGCTGCTGAGGCTGGCAGACTTTTAAAATTCCATGCCTGCAGTTCAGAAATAATTTTTTGGAGGGAATAATTGAGAGTATGACAGTTTGTCTACAAATATGTCACTATGTGTTTACTTCACCGTGTGTCAATTGGATTAGTTCCTTATTCAGGGAGAAGAAGCTGAATCAGCCGTTGCAGATTGCCTGCTGCCTTGTCTGCCTCTGCAGCCTGGAAAGGACCCCTCCTGCTACCAAGGAAAGCAGGAAGTAAAAATCCAAATACCATGCCCTTGACTTGGTTATGGAAAAAAACAGGTTAGTAATAAATTAAATGGGCTTCTATGGAGAAAGCTGTTAGCTGTATTCCTCAATTTACCCTTTTTCTGCACAATAGTTTGTGTAGGTGTCAGAGGAATCTCAATAGTTCACCAATTACTGGAAAACTCTTTGAGTTAAATGTTTGGCTGAATGATGGCTGGATGTTTTTTAATTCTGCTTTTCCCTCTGCAAACAGCTGATGCCTGCATTAAGCTAAGATCAAATGAAAAATGTATTCAGCATTTCAGAGATACCCAGAAGCAAAATAGCAATATCAGGAGCTAAGCTTTCTTACACTTCCTTTGTATATGTCAACTTATATTATCCTGGGTGATGTATCATCCTTCCCAGTGTACTTAATATTATAATGAAAGTGGATCATTAATATGGAAAGTCACGAGATGGTTTCTTTCATATGCAAAACAAATCACATGCAACCACACCTCTGATGTGAACTTTTGAACGTGGAAGCTGCAAAAATTGCATTTCACACAGCCCTGAGAGTTTTGATATGGCTTACTACCGGCTTTTTCCCAACAGATGAAAAATATTCCTGTTCATGGTCAGAAATTACCACACTAACCTGTGACAGCTGAATCATGGAAGTATATATGACCCCTTTCTAAAATGTTTGTTCTGATTTCTTTTAGTATGAAGATGCAGCACAGAAGTGGAAAACTCAATAGAAATATTCCCTAATATCCTAAGAGGGATAAATATTACTGTGAAAAAAACCTGTATCTCTCTTACTGTTTCTTCGTCTTTAACTCTCTGTTAGGTACAAATCCTTTTATTTCTCTATCTGTGACTTCTTTTATGCCCCTTTTATATTGGTATCTCCATGTCATTTTTGGTTGTTTTTCCTTTCTTTGGTGCTTTTTTTTGTATCCTTCGTATTCATTTAATTTACATATATAATTAATAGAACTAGAATGGGGAAAAATACCCAAACTAGCAAAAAACCCAAATAAAGGGACACAGTTAAGCACCGAGCACATCATGCAGACTCTAGGTACTGCTACTGGCTCCAAGAGGCTAATTCTTCTTTCTTAGAAGCCAGTTAGTGTAATTAGAGATTTCTGCGACAACAAAGTAGTATTTTGCTTTTTTATTATGATTTTAGTTTGGGGGGTTTGTTTCATTTAGGGTTTTGCATGTGGTTTTGCTTGTTTGTCTGTTGCTGTTTAAATACTTAATACAATACTCAGATTACACTCAGCGGAAGAGCAGTTTCGTTGCTTATCCCAGATATTTCACCTGAACTATTTGGAGCAGCCAGGATAAGGTTAGCTCCCTCTCAGCTATTTTGTGACAATCTTTTTAGGAAAATGTTTCACCCTAGTATAAACTACAAACATTTTAAAGAAAAATTCAACCCAAATACAAAATCTGCTCCATAGATCAATGGAGATTAAAGTTAACATGTTAGGATGTGGCAACAAAATCTTTTTGACAAGTAGATAAAAAGGATCAAATTTCTATGAAAG
>VZRQ01010471.1:1744083-1786181 GCA_013397975.1 Machaerirhynchus nigripectus | reverse complement strand
GGATCAGTATTCCAGAAGGATCCACAAATCACTTCCCCAGATCACTCAGAAGAGTCACCCTGCATAAAAATCACTTAGCAAGCAGCTGAAGGCTTCGGTTGTCAGTATAGACCCTTAACTTGCTACCTCTTATCCAGGAATTCAACAGGCCTGTAATGTCAGAACTGAATATTAATGAACCTGTGTTTTTACAGCTATGACAAGATTTGGCTCTTCTGACTATAAAGATCCCCTTCTATGAGACAAAGGATATATATAGCCCGAAAGAAATACAGAGCACCATGTTTAAGGCTGAATTGAAATAAATGTCCTACCCAACTCAGCAAAGTGTATTGTATTGGTGATGAGTTTAGCAGTTTAGAAATGTATACTTGAAAAAGAGGATCCTCTCTGGCTGCCCTAATATTTCCAGCATATCCCATAATAAGCCTAATGGCTTGCCACGTAATTGCATCATTAGTAAAACGGTGTTCTTGTTCAGTTACAACTTTCTATTGGCTTAGAGAAAGGATTTCAAATTTGCATTTAAATGAAATTGAGCAAAGAGTGATAAAGGCTTCAATTAAAAGGCCACCTGTTTTTGTTAATTCATTTTTAATAGGAACAGTAAATATTTTCAGTTGATGCACTTTCTTCTGCAAGATTAGTACATTCTTCTCTTCTTTATCTCCAGTGTCAGACACCCCTCATTAGAGGAGTCTGTCACTTTCTCTGACTAAAGGAACCTGTCTCATGCTTTATGAATCTGTTCGTACAAGACAAATAATAAAGTAAACCAAAGAGCTATTTAGAAAATGCAAGCAAAAACACCCCAACTTATGATCAAAATAAATTCTGTAAATAAATTATTTCAAAAAATCAATTAGTTCGAAGGCTGGGGGGAAGCTGGTTCCTCAAACAAAAAACTCGAATTCTTTCTTCATTTACACTCTTCTTGGAGGTTACTGATCTCACTTGGGCACACTGGTATGAAACGAAAGTAGTCTTCCATGTCACAATTATGTAATGCAATTAAAACTTAAGGATTACAAATATGTAAAACACAAATCATGACAAGCAGCTTTTGTGGAGCATAAAACCAACTGGTGTTCACAGAGTATAAGCTTCAACTGGCATCTGGAAACATTAAATCTTTCTATAAAATGTCTTCCTTTGATGCTAAATTTTTCGCTTTTTGGTCTTGTCTTATAGGTTTATGGGTCTAGTTTTGTCCAGTTGCCATTAGAAATGTAGAAGCTCATCTTGCTTTTCCAATGTTTTTGAAATAATTTGTTGCCATAATTGCTTCTGTTTTCCATTTACTGTAACCATAACTACTAATTTGTTAACAACTACTACACATCTGTTACAACACAAGCTTAAAAATCCAAATTATCCACCATAACAACTTGCAGTGGACACCCTTCTCTTTGCGAATGCAGAGTAAGCATTTAAATAAAGAATTGAAGCATTTAATTAGTGTGCGCTTGTCTCCTGCTAGCAGGACATCATAGTAGTAAATAAATGGATTAAGTTTCTTGTAACACAAGCTGGGAGACATCTTCACAGTTGCTTTTCATTCTCAGATGCCTATTTAAGGGAAGCGCAGGGGTCCAATCCAACTTTTAAAAATTTTACCTTTGATTTAAATTATGACTGTTTTTTGATGCGATGTGGTTTTCCACAAAGAACTTAACGAGAGATTAGGTTTTCCATTTCTGGTTGAATGAAAAAAGAAGTTAACAGAAATGTAAATAGAAAATATTCACGTGAAACTGCAGGTTCAGGGATTTACCCCCTATTTGTTACAAGTTAAACACTTACAAAAGAAAATAAATGCTGCTGAACTCTCTCTTCTCACCTCTTCCCCTCTCTTGTGCCCCTTTCCCTGACTGACATACTCATATAATTTGTTTTTATATTTGCTGGATGAAGGAATGTATCAGGAGTTTTAAATAATTGATTTTTACTTTACTTTACTTAACGGGTAGTAGCTACAGTTGCTTTCTTTTAATGCTTGCAAAGCTGAACTAAAAATATCTCTTGAAGTTAAGTTCAGCTTGACTACATGTTGCGAGTGGTTTGGACCTAATGTTGTGCCATTAAATAAATATTTTAATATTTTTTCTTTAAAGTTACGTTTATTGGGTTTGCGTGGCAAGGCTTTAGTAGTCGGGGGGGCTACAGGGGAGGCTTTTGGGAGAAGATTCTAGAACAATCTTCTTTTGGGAGAAGATTCTAGAACCTTTCTCCATGTCTGACAGAGCAAACGCTCCAGCCGCGAAAAAAAACTTGCACCACTTCGGACTAATTGAGGAGTGAGACTGTGTGAGAGAAACCCTTCAGACACCAGGGTCAGTGCAGAAGGAGGGGGAAGAGGTGCTCCAGGCACCAGAGCAAGGATTCCTCTGCAGCCTTTGGTGCAGATCACGGTGAGGCAGCTGTGCCCCTGCAGCCCATTCGTGTCCACAGTGGAGCAGAGATCCACCTGAAACCCCTCCATGGGGGACCCTGCACCAGAGCAGTTGGGTGCCTGAAGGAGACACTGACCCTGTAGGATACCCATGCTGTTCCTGGCAGGACTTGCGACCCCACAGAGGATCCATGCTGGATTAGCTCATGATGAACTGCAGCCTGTGGGAAGGACTCATGCTGGAAAAGTTCAGGGAGAGCTGTCTCCTGTGGGACTGACCTCACCCTGGAACAAGGGAGGAGTGTGAGGATTCTGCCTCCCTGAGGGGGGAGTGGCAGAGACAACTTGTGATGAACTGACCACAACCATTCCATGTCTCCCTGTGACATTTTAAGGAAGAAGGCAGAGAATTCGGGAGTGAAGTTGAGCCCAGGAAGAAAGGAGGGATGAGAGGAAAATGTTTTTAAGATTGGGTTTATTTCTTATTAATCTATTCTGATTTGTTTGGTAATGAATTAAACTAACTTTCCCCAAGTCAAATCTGTTTTGCCTGTGATGGTAATTTGTGATCTCTGCCTGTTCTCATCTTGACCTACAAGCCTTTTGTTGTTTTCTGTCCCCTGTTCAGCTGTGGGGCAGAAATAGAGTGGCTTTGGTCAGCACCTGGTGTCCAGCCAGGGACAAGCCGCCGCAGAAGGCTAAAGAAACTGAAACAAAGCATATAAATAACTGATTTCGGTTCAGCTCTAAGGGTCAAAAGACTATAAATAGCTACTATGCCTATAGAGAAGGGACTGGTTTACGCTCTCCAACCCAGTTCAGAGGACGCAGTGCTCTTTCTCTCATTCCCCTGGTAAAGCAGTATATGAGTTAATTATTGCTGTAGCTCTTACAGTTTAAACTGAATGGGGAAAAGAGACTGCATGAAAATCAAGCTGAAGTAGTGGGAAATAACAGCTTTTTACTCTATTGGCATCTGCAGACCTACATAATGGACAATATAAGATACTGACCTGATCACTGTAAAGGTCATAACATGCTCTGTGACTGAAATGGCAAGTGCAGAAGGATATGTACTCATCTAACTACCGCAGAATTAAATATCTAGGTATATATTCCAAATTTAGAAGTGCACATTACCTTTATTTAAAGGTATTAAAGGGTGGAGATAAATTCTTTTTTTCAGTAGAACTAGATTCAATGAGCAGATAGGTTTTCTCTAGCCTTTACCACCTACCACCTTTAAAAGCGTAATTAGGAATATCACCAAGTGGAAAACTTGGAAACCCAAACCCAGTGAAGTTACATTAAAGAAACAACAATTCTACTTTCATTTACATAATTATTTATTAATTTAATTTTTAAATTGCTTAAGAGGTTTTGGTGTTTTGAGCTTTCAATAGAAATACGCAAGTTCTACTGACGAGCTTTTTTTTCCCCAAAAGAATGATTATAAACTTGTTCGGAGACACAACTCTATTATCTCAAATTCTAAATAACTAATTTTTACCAATGGACAAGTATTTCTCAAATCAATCGTCTTTTTTGAGGGCAGAGAAAAATTTATCACATTAAATATTTAGATATTTGGATAATTGCACATTATTCAGAGTGAGGATAGTGAATCATTTCTCAGGAAAAGAAATAACTGGTGATGAACAAAATTCATGTACTTCTAGTTGTGACACCTATTGATCAACAGAGGAAAATATTTAAACATCTCATTTTGCTGATTTCTGAAAATAAATTTGAAGGATAATCTATAATTAATTGATAGTTTAAAACCCTGGAAACTTCTTTTTTAAAGAAGACTAAAGTCAGTTCAGAGCACTGTTCCTTGATTTTGGGTTGGGATTTTTTTTGTGGTTGGTTGGTTGGTTGGTTGGTTTGTTCGTTTATGACAGTTTTTTATTTGTTTGTTTTGTTGGTTGATTAATGAGGAGTCTTGCCAGTGTTTTGAGGTTGGGCTGAGAGCACTTTTGGCACTGATGTCCCCTAATATTACAGCAGTGAATTTGTGAGCCTCACCTGAATGACACAAAGGGACAGGAATCTATCCTGGTAGGTTGCTGGCAGTTAGCAGGGAACAGTGAGATGGCAGATAAATCTACCATTATGAGGCTCTGCCAACTGCTGCTTACCCCAATACACGGGCAAGATAAACACAAATGTAGTAGGCATGTCGCTGTCATTGGGTCGAGTTGTACTGTTCCTGTCAGCTTCTCTGTCCTGCCCTAAATCAGTAAAGAAGCCATAAAGCACACATCACATTTAAACCACCCTTTGGGCATCTGTCCATCTCAGGAGCAATGCTAGCTAGAATGGGAAATTTAACCTTACCTTTTTCTACTAGTGATGACTTTTTGATTTATCCTTGTCATGCTGGAGGTTTAAAACATCTGAAGGTTAGTTTAACATACTCTTAAGAGTAGTGGAGGGCAGAGGGTAGGACAGGAATTTTAATACTTTGTCAAGTAGAGGTTAATGATATTATCTTTTGCAAACCATTGTCCCCTGGAAACCTTATTTTGCCGTGCCGTGCTGTCCCCTTTTCAGCTTAGGTACCACTGAAACTCTTCAAATTGATCAAAATGTACCACTGAAACTCTTCAAATTGATCCAAAACATAGGTGACCCCACACCCTCCTTTGTTCATGTAGTGGGAATAACACACCTCAGAAGAGTTATAGATCAGCATGGTATTGAATTCACCAGAAAACTTTGTGAAGAAATCTCTTGCTCAGCGTTAATTAGGATTACCCAGTCAGAGGTCATAGTTTGTTCTGGTTAATACCAATTCTACCAGCTGAAATATAAACAGATTATAAGATTAAGCCTAGTTCCTGAATATGTTAAAAACATATTATACCTGTAGATGACGTTATAGTTTAAAAAAAAATTTCTGAAAGAAAGGCTTCACACACTATTTGTGTATATATATTTTTATTTTTTAATAGATCTTAGCTCCACTTTTTTTCAACAATAGTTTAAGAAGATTTTACCTCCTCATATCCCTGATTCACATCATATATGCAGGATAGCTCATACATCCAGTTTGGGTTTCATCAAAGAATCTCATTATCACTTCCAAATTGTGTTGCTTTCTCAAAAAAAAAAACCAAAAAAAACCAACCCAAAAAACAAAAACAAAAAAAAACAACAACCAACAACAAAAGCAAAAACCAGCAAAAGAAAAACCTAACATTTTGCCTTCAACAATATGGAAAATAGATAACACAAAATTTTTAAGGTCTGATATATCTTCAGAAGCCATTATGACAATAGTAAAGAAAAATGGATGTCAGTTAAACAAACAGTTTAACATTGATGGCATTTACAAGACACCATTAACTTTTACAAAAACACACTGAACCTACATTTGAAAAATTATGTGATGGAAATAACAGGAGGAGAAGTAAATAGCAAACATAAAGCCATATGCAAGAAAAATACTTAACCATCTAAGCAAAGCAAGGGAAGGTGAACAAGAGTATGGATGGTTTTTTATGTGCACATAAGACAGAATGTATATATTGATTCATACAGTTATATGTTTATAAATATACATTCCATGTAGGTGAAAAAATATGTAATTGTCACAGTTAATGCTGTCATAATTCCATCATAGTTGTATGCATTTTTCTTGCAAGTCCAGAAAATATCTCAGTGTTTCAACTTCAAAGTGTTTATAGATAGTGTAGTAGAGCTTGCTCATTACCTATAAGCAATCATAATTACACAAGAAGTTAATTTAATGTCATGATTAAAAGCACCACTGGAAATAAGGTTTGCTCCTGAGCTCAATGAGAACTCAAAGAGTGCAAAGGTTTTGACGGAGACCTTGCCCCAGTGAGCATCATTTAATGTATTGCAAACAGTTCCTGTTTTCCTGTCAGCTTTCAGTGTGGAATACGCACAACATTAGTCAGTTTCTGTATTGAACTATCTACTTTTCTGCACTTTTAATCAAATTCCCTTCTCCTCAACATTATCTGAGATACCTTATCAAGTGGAGATGTCTCACCTTAAGCAGCCCCGACATTAGAAGAGTTAGTCTTTGCCTAATACAAAGGTCAGTTGAAACCAATACATTATCTACTTTCCTGCAGCATTTGTAATATTTGTCCCTTGTGGAATAATTTAAATGATTTCTGAACATGACCAGATACTTTATTATTAACACATACACACATATTTAATGTATTTTTTATCTAACATTTAATGTTAGAGGAACCTCCCTTCCCCTACTCCACAAATAATATTTTGGATAAAGAAGGTGGTTAAGCTTTTTCTACATAAGAGTCAATCTAAAATTATTTAACACAGGTCGACATTTATATCAATTTAGGACCACACCCAATACAGATCTAAGTCCAAAATGAAAGGAGAGGTGGATGGAAATTATGTGATCCTGGATATATTACCTGCTGTGGGAGTGCCTGCTGTGTTGGACATTGTTAATGGAATGGCAAAAAGCCCCTTAATCTCCCTGGTAAATCTCCCAATTTATCTCAGTTGTTGCGGTTGTCATTAATTTTAACATTTCACTTGGGGTTGTCTAAAGCTTCAAATGAACTTTCAGGTAGGAGAAAGTCAAGTGAATTTATGGAAAAAATGAAACGTATACATTTTTTTTCTTCAGAGCCATCAATATCAGTCTATAGTGGCAGGAATCACTAAAAATGGTACTTTTCCCTGAATATTCACAGTGAATTTTAAGTGTGAAATTCTGATGGTAACTATTAAGATATACTGAATTTCACTGAAAGTATAAGAAGGGTCTTTGTGTTTATTTCTGATACCTGATAACAATACTCCTGCCTTCTGCAGTTCATTTCCTTTCATACCTTTATGATTTACAATCATATAACTTGTTTTCTATTAAGGCTTTTCTAGCAGTTGATCAGTTTGTGTCTGTAGTTCATGATGAAGTAGAACTTACTTCAATCCTCATAAATTTTAATATAAGCTAAAATAAAATTTTTCTTTGCTAACACTAGTTTCCTACACTATTTTCCATTACATTTGATTTTAAAATATAATTTTAAAATAAATTAACTGCAGAAAAATGGTATTTGGAAATTGTGTACATGTGAAACTGAAAGTTTAGAGAACGGCATAGCCTCTCCGAAACACGTAAGTCTAGGCTCCACCAGCTTTCTGATGTCAAAGAAAATACAGGGAAAATGGTTTTCTTTTCACAGTTGAAAAATATTTTTAGCATATTACATATATTGTTGCTCACCTACTTATTCTTGTTTTTCTTAAATGCATCATTATATTCCTATATACTTCCATTTATTGTTTTAAAAGGTATTTTTCAGTTTTACTATATTCCAACAATTTTTAAAAATCAGTTCATGTACATAGGAAATTAATTTGAAACTTAGTCCTAACAGATCCATTACTAAGAAGATACCTGTCAAAATTATTCAAAGGACAGGATATTTCAAATCTGGTGAATTTGGCAATGGAAACATTTTCATCATACTTAAATATTTCAAAATATACTGAGTGTACAAAACTAATTTCATATAGAAAAAGTATAATACTTTCAATCCATGGGACAATGACCACTTTGTAACTGTGCCTCAATGTTTCAGCATATTGAATGCTGGTAAAGTGAAATACTTTTCATAGTTCTGAAATTGCTTTGGTGGATGAACATAAAATAATTGAAAACTTTTGTTACACAGCTTTTAAAGCTAAATAAAATCTTTTCAGTAGTGTACTTTACTGCATTATGCAATATATGAGGCAAGCAATTAACTTCAAGCAAATACTCATTTTCATTTCCCATTAACTCTGTAGTCAAAGGGATGATCTCCAAAATTAATCTTAGGGGTGCTGGTTGCAAATGATGATACGTTGTCAAAGTTCAAACCGGTTGATTGTAGTATAATTTTTCTTTCTTCAAATACTCCTATTTCAGTTTTATTGATGTCCTGAAGATAATCAGGCAAACTGTGGTGTTAGTCTCCTTCCAAGTGTGCAACATGGAACAATGATCACAAACTTCATTGTATTTCTGCTAGATACAGAAAAAAATGTACAGTTTTCAGCAAATTAACTGGCGTTTTTTTTCATACTACAAAAAGTTGATATATTGTTTACAATACACAAAGCTTTTGCTTTCCTTCATTCTGTGGATTAATCTTGGAAAATGACAACATTTGACTTTTTTATCTTGAAGTAGACACTATGAAATATTATTGGCAGATTCTGTTGCTTCTGCTCAGTTTTCTTATTTATTATTATTTCTAACAAAAAAACCTAAAACATTCTGTTCCTAGAAGGTGTGGTAGGATTATTGTTATATAGAACTGATTAACCTATTTCCTTGCCTCATTACTCACATTACCTGGAATGCAGTATTCACTAAACTTTGCAATAAAACATATGAGCAGCATAAACAAATAATTTTCTGTTTCTTATAGCTCCTAATACACTTCTGTTGTACTTTTTCTTTGATAGGCATTTTGTATGTCTCTGCTTTCAGTCAAAATGCGTAATTTTGGCACACTAAAAATTATAGTGGTGGGGGATTTTTTGTTTGTTATTTGAGTAGTATATAATATTGTTACAGACTCAGTGTTTATATTAAAGACTACACTAAACACAAGGCATGGATGGCCGGATGCAGTGCAAACTTGACACGGAAGCACCATCTTGTTCAAGTCAGAGCAGGTACTTCTTCAAGCAGTGTGACAAAGGTTGTGCTTCTGAGACCAACAGGAGAAAATGGGGGGATTTAACCTGTGTCCCAGCCACCTCAATCTCATGAATTAATGCCCATGTGCACTGAGAAGGACAGACAGACTCCTTTAGCACAAATTTAGAATATAACTTCATTTTAAACCTTTGGGTTCAGCCCAAAACTCTTTAAACTTTGTGACCCCTCTAGGTCTTCTGAGGCTGTGCTTACAGCAGCAGTTTTCTCTCATAAAAATCTGAATTGAAACAGCATATACAGTTTTTATTGTTGCTATTGTTATCCTTAAAACTCTGATCACTGTTGGGTTTAGACATTTTTATTTTCAAGAGGCTTCCTCATACAATTATTGTAAAGTGAGTGGATGCCCTTGGGCAGCGGCCATTGCTCTTTCCCCTGCTCCAATGCAAACAGAAGCACATTTTGTACTGGTGAGTACTCATTCAAATATAAGGCAAATAAAAATGTCACCAGATAAGGAAAAGTCACTGTGGTGATTTTTTGGCCTAGGATTTGTAAGTCATGTAGGATATTTGCATCTCTTTTATGTGTTCAGATGAGTTGATATACCACTAGAAGCACTGGCAAGCTTGCACATGTGAAACCATGATTTTTTTACATCAATATGAGGACAAGACCAAAATAATAGTGATCTGTGTCACAGGAGCTAAATATCCACTAGAATATTTATGACTGTGGATTTTTTTATACTCATTATCCTGTTCTACTTTTTACAGTTTTAAAATATATTCATTATGAATTATGAGATTTTTTTTCTCATTTTGCAAGAATCTTAGCACAAGATCTAGGCTCCAGCTTGGTCCCTTTTAGCTCCACAATACAAAGATAAAAGTTATGAAGCCCACAAAAAGGTATTTTTACCCAGGCATGAGTTTCACCCTATATAACTAAATGTACAAAGTACTGAGAACAGAAAACCATCTTCCACTCTGAATTTCCAATAGCAGTATTTAGAATTACAGTCATCTTCCTCAAATATAAGTGTTTGTATCACAATATATTTTAAGTAATCTTTAGAGGATTTTTTATGTGTGCTTTCTCTTTTCCTAAGCTTAAATTTTAAGAATTTTACCTAAAGGAAGGAAGTTATATCAGTAAATCAGTACAATATAAAATTTTTTCACTTTGTCATTTATTTTGTCATGCCATGATTTTGAGTTACACATCTAAGATGTCCCCTCTCCTCTAATAATTTATCAAATGTATTAATAATCTATTTATTATTCACTACATTTGTATACCAGTTAAGTAATTTATTAAAGCCAGGAGTGTGTCCTTGTGGCCAAGAACACCAACAAGTGGGGTGCATTAGGAAGAGCATTGCCAGCAGGTCAAGGGAAATGATCCTGCCCCTCCACTCAGCCTGCATGAGGCCACATCTGGAGTGCTGTGTCCAGCCCTGGGCTCCTGGGTACAAGAGAGACCTGGAGCTCCTGGAGCACATCCAGCAGAGCATCCAGATTGAGTGACTGGTGCCAAGCAACCAAGTGGTGCAACCACCAAGAGGCAACGCACACAAACTGACGCACAGGAATATCCACCAGAATATGAGACATACCTTAATTGTGTTTGTTACTGAGCACTCAAACAGATTGCCCAAAGAGATTATAGACTCTCCCTCACATTCAAGAACCACAGTCCTGTGCTCTAGGATGACTCTGCTTCAGCAGGAAGGTTGAATCAGATGTCCCACTGGGATCCCTTCCAACCTGACCCATTCTGTGATTCTTTAAATAGCTGCTGCCCATAACCTGGATCAATCTCCCAAAATTCCATGAAAAATCCCAGAACTTTAGGCCCTGATTTTTAGCACAAAATACACAGCACTCCTAGGTTTCTTGGGAAGTTTCCGACAAACTGAAATAGTCAGAGCTTTGCAAAAATCACCATATTGTTGATTTACTCTTGAATTCTTTTGTTCAAATTGATAGTGATGGAGTAGAAGTTTTGTTGTCGATAACATATTGAGATATATGCTTTAAATTTAATTAGGGCAGCTTGCTGAAAACTACAGATAGCGGGTTATATGCTTCTCATACAAAAAAAAAGAAGTAACAAATAAGGAATAAAGTAAAACTGAGAAATGTTCTCATTCCTTTGTCATGAACAATCATGATAAAAATTTTGGAAGTTTAATTAAAGACAGATAAAGAAAAAAACTCACCACTCAAAAAATGCCCAACCAACCCCTTCTTCCAAACAAAAAATGTAAGAAAGAGAATGAAATGTCTGTCAAATAAAGAGCTGCATGCATTGAGACCTTAGTGTTTAGGAAATACTTAGTTAAAGTATTAAAAACCTTCGTTAAAGTATTAAAAACCTTGGTTAGGAAATACTCCAAGAGCACATCAGATAACAAAGTAAAGTTGACAATGAGGAGAACGTAAATTATATATTTAAAAAGTGAAAAACTATGTTTCTTCCTTAAATTTTTTTTAAAAAATGCAAGTAATAATTTTTAAAAGCCTAAAATCCAGCATTTAAAATACTGACCAATATTGTACGATTAAGGACTTGTTTTGAAGCTTTGCAATCAGCAGTAATTTAGAATTTCAGTACCTAAAATAACAAAAATGTGATCTAAATTATTATTCCATGTGTAATTTAAATATACATTTAGAAAGGAACTTAATCTTTTCAAAATAATGACAGAAGTATAACTGGGATGGTGTTTGGTACAAGAAGCAGCACCCTGCATTAAGATTCCACAGCGGTGCTGGGGTGAGGCAAAATCAATTATCCCAGAAAAGAAGTCCCATAAATCATCAGGTTGAGTGAGGTACAGCTTAGATACAGGTCTAGAATGGGTGTGAAGACCTGTCTGAAATTCTATGGGCAGGTGTTTCTTGGAAGACTTGTCAGCGCTTGCTCAGGACTCTACCACTTTGTACTAGTTTGAAAGCAAACTAGTGAGAGACTCCAAATCAGAAATACAATTTAATAGGAAAAAATAGAATAAATGCAATAGTACAAAAAAAACCAACCCGCTGACAGAGTCAGAGTACAAACCTGACCCCCTGATGGTCACAGGGCTGGCAGCAGTCCAATTAAATGGTGACTGCAGCCCTCCTGGAGTGATGGTTCTGTTGAGGAGTCTGGTCTTCCTCTGGAGGTCCAGGGGTGGTGTAGAAGAGTTTGGTCTTCCTCTGAGAACCCAGTGGAAAAACCCACTGATGCTGTTCCAAACCCCAGATTATATCCACAGGGGAATGCTTGGCTCCTCCCCCTGGGCGGAGCATCTCACAATGGGCTGATGTCATTCCATGAGCCATGCAGTGGGTCCTTGATTGCCTATTAAACAGAGATAGCTCCCGGAGGAAGTTATCAAGGATGAGTCATGGTAGGTGATAACGAGCACAACCCCACCTGTTTTAACAGCTGTTGATGATAATAGAATACATGCTTCTGGCTGCATCTTATATTGTAACCTAGGACACACTTATTGAAAATTCTGAGTCCTTCCTCAAAACTTGCTCTTTAACCTGTTTGTTAGAGTAGGAAGTGTAGGTTTTAAGTAATCAGTGAAGGGAAAAATTTCAATACAAATTTTCTCTGCATGAGTGTTCTAAGTGTAGGAATATGGCACCAGGAAATGAAAAGTGTGCTGTCATTGCTTTTTGAATGGATACTGCCCTAAGAGCCGTGTTTTGATAAATCAAGGAATAAATTGAAGGATGGCGAGCTTAGAAATCAGGTGGGTAATGTGTACTTCCAGAGTGTCAGTCAAGGCTGGGCATAAAGTAGGATCCAAGTGATCACGGACAACTGTGAAAAAAGCTAAATCTTCCCCAGCCAAAAGCAGCTCAATTAGCCACAAAAAAATGTTTTTGAGCATACAGAGAAACTCGTGGTATTCATACTGAAACCAGGATACCCGTAGAATCAGAGTTTCTTGTTAATTAAGCAGTAGCTGAGCATAAGTTTTCAAGATAACAATTACATGCAGTGAAATGGTTTAGAGATGTGAATCCTTTGGAAAAGATTTCTCCTTTTTTGGACAGTTTTGCCCATAATCCTACTGAGCCAGCCAGATCAGTGAGCTGATAGTCACCAATATCACTGGTAACATTTTTAGAATTCCCTTATGTTGTCTCATCAAAGCATTTTAGAGGTAAAGCACTTGTAGTATGGATGTAGAAAAAATACTTAAGTGCTACAATTTTCCATGGCTTGATTTCTTCTGAGTCTTGTGTTTAATATACCATGTTCTGCATTCTCCTTCTTTTTCCATATGCACAATTCATGGAATCACAGAATCAAAGAATATACTGAGTTGGAAAGGATGTGCAAAGATCATCGAGTCCAGTTCCTGGCTCTGCACAGATCTGTCCTCAAGAGTCACACCATGAGCCTGAGAAAATTGTTCAAACACTTCTTGAACTCTGTCAGACTCGGGCTGTGACCACTTCCTTGGGGAGCCTGTTCAAGTGTCCAACCACCCTCTGGGTGAAGAACCTTGTTCTCATATCCACCCTAAACCTCCCCTGACACAACTTCAGGCCACTCCCTCAGGTCCTGTCACTGGTCACCACAGAGAAGAGATCAGTGCCTACACCTCCTCTTCCCCTCATGAGGAAGTTTCAGACTGCAGTGAGGTCTCCCCTCAGTCTCCTCTTTTCCAGGCTGAACAAAAAAAGTGATCTCAGCCACTCCTCAAAAAGCTTGCCCTCAAGTTCCTTCACTATCTTTGTTGTCCTCTTTTGGGTGCTCTCCTACAACTTAATGTCTTTTTTACGTTGTGGCACCCAAAACTGCACACAGGACTCGAGGTGAGGCCACCCCAGTGCAGAGCAGAGCGGGGCAATCCCCTCCCTCACCCAGCTGGCCATGTTGTGCCTGATGTACCCTAAAGACACAGTTGGCCCTCCTGGCTGCCAGGGCACACTAATTCATCTGGGACTGCTCCTGATTCCTTTATATACACATTCTTCCTTTCCTTTCTCTTTTTGTTGTCTTTTTATGACTCTGTGTCTCTTTTTTCTTTTCTGTATTTATCATTCCTTCTTCTTCATCCAGACAATTCTTGTGATATTTGTACAACAGTTGACACTAAATGATATACGAGTCAAATTTCTCTTGAAATTCAACACTGAATACTTCTGAGATGTGCTGTGCTCATACTAGCTCAATGTTATTGATCAGCGACAGCAAAGAACTGTAGAACAAAAGGAGATGAAGGGATGACAAAAATCACAAAAAACCCCAGCAGAATGCTTCCTACAGACACATGAGACATTCAATAACAGTGAGACCAGGTCACCACAGTATATATTTCTCCAACTGACTTTCATAGGTATAGGCACAAAATTACAGGTCTTATTGAACAGAAGTCTTAGCAAACAAGCAGAGAGTTATGTGGCGGTTAGGGTTATCTCATTACAGTCATCTATAAGCAGAAAAAAAGGGTTTGAAGTATTTGTCAGAATATTCTATTTCATTGTAATATTCAAGAAATATTGTATTTCATTTCAAAAATTATATTGATTCTCTAGAGATAAGCACATATTATTAGAGTTTAAATATTTCTGTGAGTGTCTTCCTTCATAAATTACCACTTCTGCTAACTTTGTAGGGATTTTTTGAAACAATTTTGAATGAACCATATGCATTGAGTTCCTACTAAAAAGTGTGCAATGTTTTCACATGAAAAATTAGATCCCTATACTGAGATTCTTTTGCCGCAGCTCATGGCATATATTGAATTTGTAACTGCTTGTTTTTTCTGTCAAGCATTTTCCCAATAATGAGTATTAAAATGATTATATAAAAGTAAATTGCATTACACAGTATTGTAATGTTTTCAAAGATGACATTACATTAGTCTAACACAGGTCA
This sequence comes from Machaerirhynchus nigripectus, assembly GCA_013397975.1. NCBI lineage: Eukaryota > Metazoa > Chordata > Aves > Passeriformes > Dicruridae > Machaerirhynchus > Machaerirhynchus nigripectus. The sequence continues at coordinate 1,771,221 of VZRQ01010471.1, read as the reverse complement.
ATTTTCTTTGGTCCTCTAATAGCATGGATAATACCTTGCTTTGTGGGTGTTTTTGCTCTTGTTATTGCTGATTTTCTCTTTTTTCCTGGAAGAAATGTGCAACATTTCCCGGCACACATAAATAAGGTCTGTTTTTAGATTGTACTGCGGGCACCATGTCTAGGTTTACTTCAGCCGCTAAATCTAATAAACATCTACTGGGATAGTAATTTTTAAGTTCAAGTTCAATATCAAACATGTCAGCAGTGCACTTAGCAAGAAGCAGGGCAGCAGTTTGAAGAAAATGCAGATCCAGTCACCAGTCATTTTTATCAAATTATAAACCCTTGTTAGAGTGCTGGGATTTCATCAGCTAACATTACTAAAATAAAAGCAATCCTTCTGCAGGAGGTGATTGCTTTTCTTAGGCATAGGTGGATTAAACATCAATTCATTTACATACTTTTGACACACGCTCTGCCACTCACATCTTCATTATCCACATTTGTGAAATGAATGCTACATTTTGCACGGTATTATCAGGAAGTTTCATGCTGATGAGAAATGGATTTTCGTATGTCTACTGATGTCATTTTTCATTTGAGATTTTTTTTTTCCTCCTTGTAAAATAATTGCTGATGATTTAAAAAAAAATTAATCATCTTATTTAGAGGTGTGTAATACTGTGGTAAATTATGCATCTGTATTTTAGAGGGATTAGTTCTACAGTAGGATACTGAGGGTCTGTGTATATTTGGCAGGTAGATTAAAGATACTGAATACATTTTTCAAACGACACAATTTATTTTTGGGCTATGATTGGAGAGGGACATAGGGGATGCCCTATTTTAGGAAGTCAAATCCAAAATTTAAGGCATTAAAATTTTTATGTGCTGATGAATTCTGAAGTTAGCTTGTTCCACTACACATCTATCAAGTTCTGGGATAGGTAAATTGTTTGATGTCTAAATTCAAAACAACTCCTAAAGAAGTTTTTCATCCAACTTGGACTAGATTGAGAAAGTTTTTTCAACAGTCACATTATGACCTGAATATTCCAGCTAGAGAACCTTTCAAATGAGAAGAGACTGAGAGAGCTAGAATGGCTTCTCCTGGCTAAGAGAAGATTCAGGGCAATCTTAAAGTGCATTAATGTTTGATGGGAGGGAATGAAAGATACAGACTCTTCTCAGCAGTGCCCATTGACAGGACAAGAGGCAATAGGGAAAAATTAAAATCCAGGAAATTCTATCCAAACACAAGAAATAACTTTTTAGTTTGAGGGTAGTAAAAATCTCTCACGGGTTGCCCCAAGAGTTTGTGGAGTCTCCATCTTTGGAGATTTTTAAAACACAATAGAACATTGTCCCAGGCTTCTAATTAAGAAGGTTATTTTGGCTGGGCTGCTTGATTTCAGGATGTTCCTTACCACCTCAACCATGCTGTGATTCCATAACACACCCACAACCACACACACTCCAGGAGATAGTATTTCCAATAGGCTATATCTAACTAAAATGTGGAAGACCTCTGTGCAAAATACTCACATCTGACTTGCCTGGAGTTCTGGACATGCATGACCCAGTTCTGATACTTGCTCCTGCAGTATGTATTAAAGCTGTGTTTACAGCATATTCCAAATTGGCTCTTCCAATTTATTTATTTATTTATCCTTCCCCCTGAAGCTCTTCTATGTGTCTCAGGGGCTATAATCTGCATATCTAAAGAAATGAAACAATAAAAGTAATCAGTTACCTACTCACTGTAGATGTAAACTCAAAGGAGAAAAATACTTAATAGAATTAGGAGGGTAAATTCTGTATATCTTCTCAGAATTTCCTCTTAAGTTGCTTAATTTCCACTGATGATATCAATATATAATAATGCACCAAACATTTGCAATATTGGTTAAAAAATTGTAAGTTTACTATCAACTGTGGCTGTATCTATATCACCACCACTTTTATATTTTCATGTTCAAGGTGTGAAAGATTCAAGATATGGTTCAGTGCTGAGGCTTTGAATAGCCTGTGAAAGATATTTGCTTTCACTAGTCCATTACATTAATGTGATATGACTTAGCTATTGGGAATCAATTACTTAATTTAGAAAGATTTGAGACATCTTGTCCTATAATTGTGACAGCTCCACTTAGTCTCTTTTCTTCCAGTCTTGACAGGGCTAGAGACTGTGACATAGGTTATCATTTTCTTAGGTGACAGGAATAATATCTCTACCTAGATCTTTTTATTTGTTTTCATTTGCTTCAAGTACCTGACTAAACTAAGCAATCTTCTCCCAGAAACAGGATGTGGGTACACCTATGCTCTTCAGTAAATGGACTGGAGGGAGAAAAAAAAATCATTAAAAAACAAATGGCAGAAGGTCAGAATGACTGAAGTGGAAAAGGACCTCGGGAGATAATCTAGTTCCAACATCCCATGCTGAAGCTGGGTGTAGCTAGTGCAGGTTGCCCAAGACCTTGTCCAGTTGGTTTTGACTATCTCCAAGGACTCCACATCTTCTCAAGATAAACTGTTCCTGTGCCAGATTGTGGTAAAAATGCTGTTTTCCTTATCAAATGGGTCTCAAAGAACGGTTTGTCTTTTTTTATATATTTGTACTTCCAATTCCATTTCCACTTACAGAAATATGTAGATATGTCTTCCCTACAGCTTGACTTTGAAATAAAATTTCATCACTGTCCAATAATGATATCCTGCAACCTGTCTTAAACTAAATGGAGGACCAAAGTTTTTTATGCTCAGAGTCCTGAAACCAAATCCAGCTTCTTAGAAAATGAATGATATTTTCTGTTGCAAATCAAATTTAATAAAGCGATTATGAAGTTACGAGGTATCTTTCGTGCTGCCCTTAAAACTTGCAAGTAAGTTTCAGATGTGTCCTCCTTCTCATATGAACTTGATGCAGATCTATGTAACTTTTGATGAGTTCATATCATTTTTTCATATCTTTTTCTTTCTTCTCAGGAGTTCCCAAGCTGTGGGTAAACTGCACTGATTACAGCTTCAGTAATCCATCTTGGTCCATCCCTGTCAGCCTGATAAGTCAAAGTCATTTCACTCCTTTGCCTCTCCTTTGGTCGACGTTACAAGTCTGTTACTTTAAAGCCTTTAGAAAAAAAAAAAAAAAGAAAGAAAAAAGAAAGAGAAAAAAAGAAGGTAATATTTTTCAGCCTGTGAAAGACAGATTTTTCACAGGGATTTGGTTTTTAGCTTTCTTCATGCTTTCTTGAAACTAAGTTTTCTATGACGGATGTTTCCAAATTGCCTCTCTACTAGTTTGTACAGTATGTTTCTTTTTTTGCTGCTCTGCTGAGAAGCAGAGCTTAGACTTTTTCAAAACTTCAAGGGTAAGAATAGTCTTCCCTAGTTGTAGAAGTCTACATCAAGAGTAAGTAAGCCGTACCCTAGATGTACTCCATCGGTAATAAACGTGGCATTAGCAATATTAAACCCATAATATTTACGACATAACATCAGCATAAGAGTGAACAAGGTTATTCCTTAGCTTTATTCAACATATTTCTATTTCAGGAAGTTACAAAGGGCTCATGTGGATTTTACACAAAAGTCTCAGCAAAAATATTTTTAAGAATTTTAAATCACATCCCATGTTAGTTGTAACACCTGAGACAGTAACATCTTGTGGTGTCCTGAAATTTATGCCATGGAACTAAAAATAAAATTGTGCCAATTTGCCAAATAGAAATGTGAAATTCAAACAAGAGAAGGCCATTTTTATTACAAGATATTTATTTAATTATGAAATATTTTCTTCCTGTGATGTACCAGTAAATATATACTATAACATCGGGAAAAATAATTAATTATGTATTTTCTTTTATTTTATCAAACTTAGCAAGCAAGAAACTGCACAGAAGTGCCATTCATTATGGAAGATGAGAATAAGTATAAAAATAAATCTAAATTTCTGGGGTTTATGTCAGATGGATTATTAGTAGAAAGGTGAAGACCACCTAGAATAGAAAAAGAAAAATACCTTTAAATAGCTCCACGAACTAATTTGGGAGTAAATAGATTGTAGTCTGTCAGATTTATTTCTGGAAAGGGAAGCAGCAGGAAGATTTTGGTGGCTTTGTCAAAATAAAATATTTTCTTATCTTTCCTAGTCCAGAAATTTTCTTCACACAACCCCTGTGAGAACCCAGTGTAAATATGAACATAGATAGAAACCATCTGCAGCAAGAAAATATCTCAGTGTTTTCAATAGTTTTAAAAGGACTTTTGTGTTTATAGTTAAATGTATGCCTCTGTGCTGCGCTGGACTAGGTAAGGAAAGAAATCCTTATAAAATACATGATAAAACATAAAAGAGCTTTCTCAGTATTATCTGTTGAAAAATATATTGCGTGAAACTTTTCCATCACTGCATTCTGGATCCCTTTTGCAGAAAGTTTGTTTGTTTCAATTTTTTTTCTTTTCACTGAATTAGCTTACATACGAAGGCATCCATCAGTAGTCCTGGACACCCTAAGAGATTCTGCAATTGAAATCAGAAAGGGGGTAACAAACATCAAACAGTACAGCACAACTGATATGGAAGAGACCAACAAATATTTGTAAACATAAATATCTTTAAACAGTCATGGCCTTACTAAGTAAAATAACCAACAGACTGACTGTGCAGTCAGTATATTTTGGATATCAGCAGACCCATGTTGTTTCAAATCGAATGGGCTACCCAGTTTCAAAGCTGATGGACTTACTTTGAAAGTATTTTAAACAATACAATTCTTTTGTATTTTGACCACAGTTCTTGCGACACTTATTTAAAAAATATAATCAGGCAATGCTGCAAAGAAGGCTGTCCTATGTCATTTGAAACTTCAAAGGTAAAATCATGCTGCAATAACGTATTTATAAAAAAATAATTTTTATTGCTTTTAGATATTTTGGGAAAACTTCTAAGTCTAATATCATCGTATTTATATAGAAAGAAACAATCAACTTCAGAGACTGAACTCCACACTGTAATGCTGGAGGTTGGTCTTCATTTATAACCTCAAGATTCAAGCAGAAGTTTGTCTGCTTGAATATGTTTCTCTGCTTGATATGTTTTGCAGCCAACGAAGAGGGAGCAACTGACCTCCAGAGGGTGATTAATCTCTAACAAACTACAAATTGCCCTTAGATACTGCCCTTTTTCTTCCATAGAATGTGAAGAAGCTACGTTCTTCATTATTGAACTGTCTCCCTACATAAGAAAAAACAGTCATATAACTTTCAGATAATAAAAACATGGATGACTTATTTGATCAAAGAGAAGCATCAGAGATTGTTGGAGGAAAATTTCAAAAATTTTTCTCACTCTATTGAAGAAAACTGTCATTTGACTGCAAAATCATTCTTACAGAATATTTCCTGCTGTTATAAACTAAAACCCAGTTATTATACTGCCTGCTTAGAAGCCCATATATTGTTAAATTTGCAAGAAAATTCTTTAAGAAATAAAATGCAGTTGAAGGAAGAGACCTATTAATTTCACAGTTTTTTTTCATTCTTTTGAGAGAGCTTCAAATTAAAAGTTGCATATCTTACACTTCTACAATAGGTATCTAAATCATAAGGGAGGGGAAAGAAGGAAAAACAGACACAAGATACCTCTAGAAACAAAAATAAAGTAGAAAAAAACAAAAGAAAGAAACATTGCTATCTGTAAATTTCCAATCTCTCAACCTTGGAATAAAAGCCTGTCCCATATAGAACTAAACCAGGGGCTGAACTTTGATGTCTGTAAGGCTAGAAGGTTCACTGAGTTTTGTGTGATATAAGACTACAAGGGTAAGTTCTGAAAAGAAACCTGAAACATCCCAGACTTCTCATTTTGATTAAAAATCTGTGATTTCAAATGGTCTGGTGCATGTTTGCTTCCTGTAATATATATGGGGAAAGTAGGATAAAAAACAAGCCTAAACATCAGAGTTCTCAATCAAAGATCCAGAAATTCAATTCATATCAAGGAATTAGCACTTCTCACCCCTCCTTGATTTAAAGTAAGAAAAATGAATGTAAACATTGAATTAAGGAGAAGGCATTTTTAATAAACTTCAATATATTGAAGCTTGTGAATTAAATATAATCATTGATTAAAAATATAAAATAGGTCAGGAAAAATGATTAACTGGAGAAGATAAATTGATGCCTAATATTTTTCCTGATGAGGTTCTCTTTTAATAAAAAATATTTACTTGAATTGGGTTTCCAAACAACAATATAGAATTCTGATTTTTCTTGTTTTAAATAACATACAAGTGAGAATATTATCACATATGGAATGATATATCAAATTATGTGGTTTATAGATATATATATTTTAAATTATATTGCAATTCAACATACAGAATCCTGAATTAGGAGTTGTTGCTGTCTTTGTGATATGTTAAATCTTTAAATTTTAATTCTTTCTGACTGTGGTGTGCTAAGAAGTAGACATACAAATGCTTATTCCCATCTCAAATTATTCAGTAGGAGTGCTTTGCTAGTCATCAACCTTATCCTGCAAATCCTGTGAGAGCATTGCTCTCCACGAAGCTGCTGAAACTTAGAAAGTTGTTGTGTTGGTAAGGGAAAGAATCACAGTCAGGCCCCTCAGTTCTCCACTGTTGTTGGTATGCAGCTGAACCTCTTCTTTAATCTCTTATGTAAACCTAGATGGGACTTGGACTGCACGTCTGCCACCATGTGCCTATATAGATGGTGGCTTACTGCATGCAAAGGGAAAATATCCATATCCAAAACAGAATATAAAAGACAATAAAGAAACTGTAACCTCTTTGAAACTCCATGTCCCGGTGATCATGAAACTCGAGGTGTTTTGCTATAAGCACAGGTCAGCAGAAAATGGTTTCTCTATATACCTGTGATAAGGCTGGAAAAAAGATGCATCTCAAAACATGGCTCTAGGAATAAGTGAAACTTACTGGCCTCAAAATCATGATCTTTTTCCTGAAATATTTTATCAAAGACTGCTTCTGAAATTTATATTGATAATAATATAGGTTAAATATTAAGTATACATGGTCCCTGTAGGTAACTGAATCTCATCTATAATATTTACATTAAGGTGAACTTAATTACTCAACAGGTGCCTGAAACAAGATCTACCTTAAAAACTTAAGAAGGGTAGACAAGTAGGATAAGAGTCATATTATATACCAAGTGTATATTAAACTTCTGGTAGAGTTAATATTATATAAATATTAAAATGAGGATCCTGAGTATGTAAATATTTTCTTAATTTGTAACTTTCGCAGAATAGCCATGCACAATTATTCTGTAAACTCAGCAACCTAAGCAGTTCATGCTTTAAGCATGAAAGCAGAAATTAAGAAAAAACAATAGTCTTAGTTCAGTTAAGACATTTTGCATAAGCTTTATTAGGATGAGACCCTAATGTCAAGTAGTTGCAATTGCTGCTTTATCAACCATAAATAGCTTTACCCTGTTTTTTGATCCTGTTACACTTTTTTTTTTAATGAAGAACAATATTCAACACAAGAAGGATGGGTTTCAGCCAGAGAGTGAAACACCTTGGTCTGCATGTCTACAGATGTGCATGTAGGATTTAGTTGCTTAAACAGAGGCATCTAATGATGATTGAAACATCCTCCTATAACCCACCTGGTTTCTGGTTCTCAGATTTGGTTCTGATTCCAGAAGGTATGTGTCTCTTACAGTTCTTGAGGTATAACTGCCAGCCCTGTTTAGTTGCTCAAAATACATGTACAATGATGCACAAGGTCATTAAAATGGTACTAGAAGCACAAGTTTTAGCAACTGAACATCATTCTGGCTGTCAGTGCTTGAAGAAAACCTAGCTGATAACATCAGCAGAGTAATTCAGCCCAGCTGAATGTAAACATCTAAGATGTGATTCACTTATCCATAAACCTTTACTGTCTTTTGAGATAAACCTGCAGAAGATAGATGCCTTTCAAGAGGGACAGCTAGAGGCCAACCACAGTACCCTAAGACATCTAAAACTGCCCAACTGGTTTTAGGTAATTGGATTTCCTATTATAGGATTATCTATGAAGACTTTCAAAATCCTGGAACAATAACTGCCACAATATCAACCAATATTGCAGTCATGTCACAAGAAAAACCTCCCATTAGAGTCTTCCTGAATTTTGCTTCACTCTGCTACAAAGAACAAATTGAATTATATTTTCCCTACTTAAGCAACATTAGCCTTTATACTTTTAGGTTTTGTGGTCAAAATATATCATTCCTAGTGAGTAGAAGTTTAATTTGCAGTCTTAAGACACAAAGGAAACATGAAATGATATGGTCTTACTCCTACTCTCAAAAACACAGAATAATGATCTGTAATGCAAAACACCTTGCTTAATATTGTTCTGCAACATTTATGGATTCTTGAAAGATTAATACTACTAAAGTACCATTCCTGTACTGCAAAGAATAAGTTTAGCCTGCATTCATGTTTTATTTTGAACATTTAAGCATTACAAAAGTTTGATGCTTGCTTTTCAATTGATTCTAGTTAGTTTCATGACAAAGCAACTAAATCTTTAGGAGTTTGCTCACTGGAATGATTCAGTTGTAATTTTAATAGGATCGTGAAAATTGACAGCCTTTCCTGCAAACATTATGCCTCTAGAATGTGGTCCATCTTAGACGTAGTAACGCAAACATCATGATGAGCTGAAGTGTGATTATACTGAAGAGGGAGTATGCAAAACATAACGGGTGCGTGCAGCTGCATGCTTCAGCCAGTGTAAATCAGTGAAGCCCCTTTAAGTTAGTGGATCCCTACCAATCTACATTAAGTAAAACCCTGGCCCTGCATTTTCTTCTCAGCAGTCCCGAATATCAACATTGGTTTTAGTTCCTTATGAAATTCTATATTATAATGAAGTACTTAGGTATGTTTAGCCAATCAATTTGCTGGGTAAATGGAATAGTCTTAATGCTGTAATTGTGCAATTAGAAATATTTGGTCTGTGTAGAGCTAGCCATTCTTAGATTAGTAGATTGATAAGGATACAAAGAGAAGGCCAAAGCATTTTTTTAAACTGAAACTTTATTTCATTATCATGTAATTGGGTTAGGTTTTATTTTATTATTCCATATTTCAGTGGGTATGATAAATATGAGGTGCCCTGACGATGATGCTCATACTAGGATTTGTCTTGGTCAAGGTTTATCTGGGGTAATGTTACTGTCCCAACATTTTCTTTTGGAGCACAGCATTTGGAACAGCCCAAATATCACGTTTACTGTGGAATAAAATATATTGTGCTTTACTGGTATAACTTTAGCACTTAAGCTTCTGTGTGCAAGTTGCGATGCATTGCCATTCTAACTTCAGGAGAAAATGCAAGCGAATGCAAAGATTACTGCTAAAGATCTTGCTTTCTTTTTTGTTGTTTTGCTGGTCTTAACAGAACTTAATGCTAAACATGAGAAAGCGTGGGAAAGGAACATTTAGAAAAGATACAAAGTATTGAGCAATTTTTTTTTATTTCTATCAATATTTCTCTCCCAAGTAGGAGGACTATACCACAAAATATAAATCATCTGTTTTACATTAATGAAGAATGGGATTCTTGTTATATTTATCACTGCTGTCTTTTTAGTGGTGTATGTGCACTAAAAGAAGTTTATCTAGTAATAGGTATTTATTAATATCTATAGCAGGATATTAAACAACTCCTGGATAATGGCATGCGATTATCCCTGACATTAATTTGTTTGAACAGTACAAGGGATGTCTTTGGACTGAGCCAACTGGTAATCTGCAACAAAATTCCTGGACATTGTTTGGGATTTAGCATTAACCAGGACTATTTCTGAATATACAGTTTGGATATGGCCACCCTCTTTTAAGGGTAGGTTGTGCTGGTTGGCGCAAAACATCTGAAAATGGTCCCAGGGACTGTTTAATTTATTAGGCTAGCTATAAATTGCATGTCTTCCCTAAACTGTTAATATATTTTTTTTCTGTTTTGAAGTGTCTTTTTTTGTTATAACAAAAGTCTTATTTCTGACATTGGTAACATCAGTGCTTAAAGGGAGAGGGCAAGAGGTTATTTCCTGGTATAAGTTCTCAGCTTTTTAAAACCTGAAATATGGCTTCTGAAGTGAGGGATTACACCCATACATCTTGTATTTCATGAGGCTCTGCAGTTCCTTCTTGAACCCTGTTGCTGTGCCAGGGGCGGAGTTAGGAAAAGAATGACACAAAGTTCAGGTCCGGGGAGAAAAGCCATCATTTATTAATTAATCTGGCCTTTATAATGTGATTTGCAAAGATGGCAGGAGGTCATTGGTCCTTTGACCAGCCACCTCTCAGCATGATTGGCTGAGACTCTACAACACCTTTTTCAAAATATTTTTCTCAAAGAACCGTAACAATAAACTGCAGGTGTTAGATAAAGAACTCGTTTACAAAAACCGTCTCACTGTTTTTCATAGCTTGCATGAGAAAGACAGAGTTCTCACAGAATGCTGCAGAAAGCTGGAAAATTTCTCTACTAAGAGCTTTTTAGCATCCACAGAACCCACGCTGCAGTGTCCTGTCACAGTGCATTCTGCAGGGTGTGCTCTGTATGCCTAATTTGTTCCAGTGGTCCATCACAATTTTATCATGTTCAACTTTTTCTTTTATGCCAAACAGTGATTGCTCTATCCCTGTATGGTAGGTTGACTCCGTCTGGATACCAGGTGTGCACCAAAGCCCATCTATCACATCCCTCCACTGGACAGTTGGGGAAAAATACAACAAAAGCTTTGAGATAAGGGCAGGGAGAGATCACTCAGTTACCATCACGGGCAAAATTGACTCAACTTGGGGAAATTAGTTTAATATATTGCCAAAAAATACATTACCTAACATATTACACAAATCAGCATAGGATAATAAGATAAAAACCAAAACCTTAAACAACCCCTCCTTCCTGGGTTCAACTTCACTCCTGAATTCTCTAACTCCTCCAACGCATCAGCTCAGTGTAGGGGGAATGTGGGTTATGGTTCCATTCATCACACATTCTCTCTGCTACTCCTTCCTCCTCACACTCCTCCCCTGCCCCAGCGTGGGGTCCCAGTCTGTTCAATACCTTCTCACATGAAAGAGTACCCATAAACCTGTTTAATCTATTTTTTTTTCAGTTCTGTACCCGTGGATATGCATTCAGGCACATATGAATGAATCACAGCACAAACTGTTGAGCTACATATGCAAACGTTTCCTTTCACAGTAGAAAAAGAGAGCACCAGCTGCAACAGAATGTTTTAATTTATATCCCATATTTTAATTTATATCTCTTTAGAAGAGAAAACAATGTGAGAAAATAGATTCCATGTATTTAGGTGATCAGAGAAGGATTAAAGAAAGCACTCTAACACTAGCTACATTAATGTACAGTGTTTTAAGCATAAGAAATCCAATACTTTGATTTTCTTTGATAAGAGTAATTCTAGAAAGAGATTTAAGAAAGTGTTGCACACCATGGATGAAAGTAAGTCTAATCAAGCTTAGAACAAGCAAAAAACCAACAGTATATGTCTTTATGCTACTTAATATCTGCTTCTTAGCAGGGGTTTATTCCAAATTTCAGTTACACATGTTGAGTGTTTTCTACCAACCACAAGTTCTAAAGAACACTGAGCTGAAATTGATATGTTTCAAGTCTCATTTTTTCTCTTCCCTTTAAGCATGGATTCAGTTCCACAAGCCAAATTTTGTCTCTTCTGTGTGTAGGCTTCTTATGCTTTTACTTTGGATACTCGCTGTTTATCTTCAGGTACATAGGGGATGTTGTACCATTTTGCTGCTCCTACAAAGGCCCAGAAAGCACTCTTAGTGTAGAAACAATCTATTTCCTGATTTGATAAAGTGATTTAATGTAATTATCAGGTTTAATAATTTCAGGGAAGTTAATTGTGCTTCAAGCATATCAAACATTTAAATTTTTTTCATTAAAAGAGAACTGTTGGTGTAGAAGGAGGCTTTGAAGAGTGTCCAGTTTTTAGTTAAATACAGAAATAGAGCAATTAATTTTCCTAGGGTAAAACTTAATGACAATAAGGGTTCTAGTGTAGAAGTTACTTTATTAAGAGAATGTGTGCTCATACAATTCCTTCACACTAATGATGCTTTAAGGCATTACCACTTTCTTATAAAGATGAAGTCACTACTTTAGTTCAGATCAAAGTCTGCGATTCTATCACAGCTTCTTGAAAAACCTGGGAATTTAGTAAATCTGTACATTCAAAAGTGCAAATCACAGGCAAACACTCTAAACAAAAAAATCATAAAAAATCATATACAGAATAAAACAAGGCCACCTTTTTTAAAAACTCTTTGATCTTTAAATTTAAAAAAATAAAGATAATATAAAGCATAAAATACAGGGGAGAAAACATGGAACATTTATTCAATGCCCAGTATTTCCACTAAAATTCATTGATCTTAAGAAGAACTGAGAAGTTGGGGGTTTTTTTGGTTTTCCCTATAAATGGGGTTTTCCTTCACACTGAACAACTTAGCATATGCATCAGCTCTGTTATGATCTCCTTACCTTACAGTAAACAATCGGATGCATCAAGTTCATGATAGGGCTTTGGTAGCACATCATTGCAGTAAGAGGGTGAAACTGATTGGTCTTTGAAATTCTGACTGCATGGGAGACAGTGGACTGATGGGTCAGTAGAAAGAATAAGCAACTGAGCCGGGAGGTTATAAATACATGTATCTCTAACACTGCTTCTGACTAGTGACAAAAAGGAATTTTTTTTTCTGTCTGATATGGCTAACTAAGCAGGCAAACAAGGCCAGGACCTTCATAGAACATTCTAAGCTTCAAGCATCTTGAAAGTGTGAATCGTAAATAGTAAGCAAAGGAAGAAAATTCCCCAAAATGTGTTCTAAATTTTGCCAACTTCAGCTCTCTGAGTTAATATTGACTAGACATTAGGAAAAAAAATAATAATAATTGTGAGACACCTAGCTGCAAACAACAGGATTAAACCCAGAGAAATAACAATATAGGGAAATCCTCTGGCTTTATCTGAAAGGAAGACATAGGCATCTTCCTGGTTTTCTGCTTGCCTTAAAAAAGAGCTGGAGATAAAATAGGCCATGATTACATTTAGTGAAGACAGTCATATGGCTGGAATTCCAATGTATATGGACAAAGACTGTTAGAAACCAGAAGACTGAACTCAATTATACTGAATGAATAGAACTCAAACTTCTGTCAAGGGAGCATTTGGCCTAAAGTTTTTCCTTTCTTTTGTAGTATTAAATTTGAAATAATTGTTTATATTTCAACATGTTTACTCTGCGTCTCCTGGGTACACTATTGCATGGAAAACATTTGCTGTATCAGATTTTTCAAAGATCAATAACTCCCAGTGTTTTCTGCCCTTGGGACTTCTATGCACAGATTCAGATGCCGAAAATTTTCATTTTATTGTCTTGCTAAAAGTAAGAGGTCTATTAGTTGGTTTTTTGTTGGTTTTTTTTTTCTTTGTCTTCAGAATGCCATATTCTGAGGAGAAAATCATCACAATTAATAAAGAAATCTGTTTAGATTCCTTATTTCAATCCCAATTGTTACAGCTCTCTTCCCTGCTGGTACTGTTAAGACTATTATATTTCCATATTAGTTCTAGGAATATTTCAATTATAGAGGTCACTCAGTTATTAATATGTGCTCATGTTCATCTGTAAACAAAACATTTTTTTTGTTTGTTTTCAAAAGAAATAACTAAAATACTATTATCAAGGATCTCCACAGTTTCTAACACTGATATGGTTAATCCTTAATCCCCTGTAGAGTTAATTAATACAAACATGCCTGTTGACTAAAGCAGAGCACTGTGCTCCTAAAAACACAGAGCTATATCTGCCAGTCCCAGAATGCACAGGTTTTTAATACTTAGGTAACACAACTGGACTTCCAAAAAGACACAAAAGTTATCACTCCACCTATCCATCAGAGACATATTAGACTATAGCCTTGTTGTCCAGTTTAACACTCAAAGTTTGAAATTGAGTTAATCGCTCTATTCACTTCCTCATAGTACAGGTCTTCCCACACAGTTTGCTTCCTTTGCCCTGAGAGCCAGTCTTCTAACTAATTCCAGATTTTTCTCCTTGAGCTTAATCTGAATGAAAGATAATTTATATAACTAGAGCTCCATGTTTCTCAGGGAAAAACAGCAAGTGAGTTAAGACAACAAATTTCCTTTAGTACTGAGATACACAGCATATTATTATATGTTTGATTGATGGAAAATTAAGACCTCTCTCTGTACAAATCTGACATAAAAGTCAGTCAAGTGCTTGAAAAACTTCTTTGTGGGCTTCTTAGAGCAGTACATCCAGTCTCTGAATAGAAAACAAGTATTTCTATAAGTGAAAATACATTCAGTTCCTTGAATGTTGGTGGCAAATAATTGATTGGTATGGATAAAGAAAACCAACTCTAATTTTATAAAATTTTGTGCTGTGATGATAAAGTAAATAACTACTTAGTATAAAGCAAAAGAAGAATTTTACTTGTGTCAAATTAAAAAAAAATTGTGTTTCTCATAGGAATTTATCTATGCCTGAGTGTTAGAATAGCAATAATAATATAGGTCAAGATAGAACATATGCTGCAATTCATATGGAAAAACAAGGTTGAATACAGATTCAGATTCTTAAACTAGTTTGGGCTTTGAGAGGCTCAAGTCATGCCATGAATGCTTTTTGGAGATAATTTATTCATATGTAACCATCTAAAAGCACTGAAAAGTGGGATGTTATTCAAAACTAGCCATATAATGAATGGAAAAGGGGATACAGAATAATTTTTATTGAAATAATTGCCGATTAGTATTTGTATTGTTAAAGAAAAATGTTATTTTCTTTGAATTAAATTATGGTTAAGTGAAAAAAGAGAATTAAAAAAAAATAGGGTGAGAAGAGGAGGGAACATAAAACCCAGCGTGTAACATGAAAAAAATTGAGCTAAATAACTTTGTCCAAGAAAATCATATCTTTCAAAATTCATTAGTACTATTAAAGGACAAACAAGGAAGAAAGCATCAAGTGATTGAAGTTCTGTCTGTGTAAGCAGGCTGTGCAGTACATAGAGAAGACCTGTAGCGAAACCCCATAGAGAAACAGCACTGAGGACCCAATGTGCATTCTGTACGTGTTTCAGGGCAGGGAGAGAGCGGGGGGAAAAGGGAGTATTTAGGATTAGCTCTAGTCTGAATGCCCATTAATGGCTGTAGGATTCAGCTTGTGCTCCTGGCATGTGTCTTTTGATTTAATTTCATCAGAAAGGCATCCAGCTCATGCACTCCAGTACCTCTCTACAATGACAGCACAAGTACAGAAAAAATTAGAACAACTGGGAGATTTGTTTCTCAGATTAACTCCTAAACCCAACTAAGGCATTAATATGAACAACCCATGCAATAAAGAGAGGGCAGCTCCTCCATAAAGAGAATACTGTCAGAGCTCAGATTTGGCTCATTTTATCTTTAAGAAGTCCAGAAGCATCTGACTGCTTAAATCTGGTCAAATCAGACAAGGACTTCAGGGCAGGGTTCCCACTCACACACTTCGAGCAAAAGACAACATCAGAGCTTTTTATATTCAGTGGAAAAAGGGAAGGCTTGTTGAATAACAAGGGTTACTGTTGCTGCAGGAAATAAGAAGAATATTTTTTTCTGCAATTGCAGAAGAAACAAATCATTGGTGTTGCTCTACATAAAATTTTTTAGGCATAATTAAACAACCAATTCTATTTCTGGAAAGAAACAAAATGAAAATGAGCACTACTTAAATTATCGATGAAAAATCAAGAAATCCTTAATGTTTCTATTTTAAAAAATAAAATAGAATTTTTAAAACCTAATTTTTAATTATTTTAAAAATTAATTAGAATTTTTAAAACCTAATTCAAATAATTCTTAATTTAATAACTTTGTAAACTTTGTTCATAAGACCACTGAAGTGCAGTGTTTGAATGATACCAATACTACTGGAATTCATATGTAGTTTTAACTTTTAGATATAACCTTACAAAGTTCTCTGACCAGAGAAAATCGCTTCAACACTCACTAGTTTGTAAATAAACCAAAGGTTGAAAGCGCTGGGATTTATATCTCTGTGATTGAATAATTCAGAAATTTGAAATTGATGCTGAGATTCTTCCTTGGCCCTACTCCTTATGTGTCCAGTCTGAACCAATCCTTATTGAAAGAAGATTCAGCATGTATTCTTCATGTGGTCATTACAAGACCAGACACTACCACTTTAGTAATTTATATAGCAGATTTCACTTGATATCAGAACCCAAGGGATTAATCTCACCTCGTTCAAACCATAAGATGTTACTTCTTCCAGTCTGACATAGTCCTCAAATGTTCCTTCTATAGTCAGCAGAGATAAAGGGCACTTCCATGGAGTGTCTAAGGTCATTAACATGAACTTGCTTTTGGAAGTGATATTTTTCTCTGTTTACTGTAGAAGAATCATAGAGGAACCAGCTTTGGCTTACACATGCAAACAACAACAACAACAATAGCAAACCCTGAGAAGGATACCTCAGACCTGTGTGCAGGTCTCTGGTTGATGGCTGTTAGGCTGAATTTGTACACCAGCTCCAAGTTGTACCTAAACTTCACAGAAGCCCATTTTTGATTACTGGGTCTGTCACTGGACCGTAGATAACCTTTTGGGTTCATTTTCACCTTGAACAGCTCTGCTTTCAGTAGTGAAGTACATATTCTTGGTTCTGCTTCTACCTGCTGTTCTCTTCATTTCCTCATGCTCTTTCTGTTTTTACTGGGGGGAATTGGAGGGTGTGGGAGAAGAAAATCACATTCTAAAATTATGCTTTGTTTCTTTGAGCCATTGTTTGTATATGACTAGTTTAATCATGCACAACATTCACCCTTCATTACACTGAACATTGTTAGTAGTAGATGCCTCTGAGCACAATAATGCCTAATTTACATTAATCTTGCTTTGCTAAATTATTTTATATGATGCAAACATGTGCCACAAATTGCTGTCCATTTTTAAAAACACAATAAATGTATGAGCTACTCTCCCATATTAAATAGCACTTAATTTGCTGAACTCCTCTAAAGTAACTAAAAATGTTACAATGTTCTTAATTCTGCAAGAAATAACAGAACAAAAATGCCTCAAAACAGGCAACAGAACAGTGTCTGCATAGTGATGCAAACAGGTAATCAATTATAAACAAGTTTTCCCAAACCACATATAAATAAATAATTATATTTCATACCTGGGTTTTTTTAATAATTTCTTCCCTTCCCACTTCTCAACTTTCCTGCAAGTGCAGGCCAGCCAGTATCATTTACTTTATTAGGGTGTCTAGAAAAAGGCTTGTAGCCAAATATAGCTGTCATGTAGCCCCTACTGAAATTATTATTCATTCTGTTTTCCATTTAACTTCTCCAATACATACTACCTCATTGTCATTCATTATAATTTTTAAAGTGGTACTATAAGGTTTCTAAGGTTTTTTTTCTGGAGGAGTCTGCATTCCTCCGACTTATTTAAGAGATGATGATATTGTATGACTTGTATGTATTAGGCCAGGAACCACAGAAGCTGTGCAGAAAAGCAAAGATCCACCCAAAAGGGGACTATCCAACACGGAGCTGGCTACTCAGAAGAAGCAAACAGGGTACTCTTCATCTCCCAGATGTCCTAGATTCCCTCTTTTATCCAGTGATAATGGTATTTACTTCCTCCTGCGGTTTAACTAAAGTACTCAAACAAGTCTGGGAAAATAAAAAAATCAGCACAAAAGACCTTATATTAAGTATTATGACCATTAGGTCAGATGGCTATATTTTGTCTTAATATTACCCCTATTTTGATCCAGCTGATGTAGAATTTCACCTTAATCGGTGGCCCATTTTCTGTAAAAAAAGGAGACTGAGAGTATATCCAGATATTTCTAAGATGTACAGGGTATCTTAAATCCTCCTGAAAATGCCCCTTCTTATAACAGATATATTTTAGTACAATCTTAGACAAGGGAGCAAGTTTCACATGCATATTTTCTAATCACCAATTAAAATGGGGTTGTCACTTAATTTTTATTTCTTTCAGCAACATTTCCAACTAAGACATTGTTCCNATATATATATAACATATATATATATACACATAGCCAAAAAATACACACACACACGCACACACACATATATATAGATAGAAATATATATATACACATAGACACGTATCTCCTGATGAAGGGCCGGTGCTGAAGGTTCCAGGCAAGATCATGTTTCTGTCCACAGCTTCTTTTAAGATGCCTGGTATATGGTTTAAATTAGGTTAACCCTATGTTCTACTCTTTATTAGCTCTGGAGAGCTGTGCACATGTTTAGTAGCTTGCCTGTGCTGTATAGTTACCTCTGAACGCATGCCAAACTCCCTCCCTCCAGGATTGAATGTAATAAGTTGTTTCAAGGATGACACTGGAACCCCAGCTCATGAGCTAAATGTGGGATCTTCTTGTCACAGAGGCAGCTTAGCAAGTCAAAACCTTATCCGGGATGGGTACTCAGACCCTTACATGCATCCCAAACATTCTCCATCAACAATCCTATAAATGAGTTTGAATGTTCACATACTCAGAGATACCTGCACAGGAAGGATGCGAACTGCAGCAGAATTTGCCGCAAGGGCCATTGCTGAAAGGTGAAGGGCATTACTCTGCACACTGTCCTCTCCTCCCTGTCCTATATTGCTTCTCAAGGAGAATGTTATCCATGAAAACTGTCAGAATTCCAAACTGGAACAGCTTTCAGAGGAGATTAACCTTCTCCATGGCACAGCAATTTTCCCTCCTGAGGAAAGCCATATTATTTCAGTCTGAAGAAGGTGTCTATTACTTTAGAATTTAAGAACCCACATGTTTCTTCTCAGAGAGAGAAGCAATTACTTTAACTGCTGTGCTCAGCATGAAAATGTTTGGGGAAAAAATGCCTCTCTTAATCATATTTTGACATCTATATTTTGAATGGGGCTAAGTATATGAAAAACTAAAATATAAATTAAAAGTGTGCACCTATAAAAACTTTCATGAAACTGTAATATACAATGTATAACTTATTAATATTTTGATGTGCAGAGGTACATTTTAGTGTAGTATTCTACATTAAACATTTGAGGGTCTTTTCTCATTAAAAAACAGCTTCAGTGAAAGATATTCTCATACACAAAACCATACTTTGGCTGTCTATGTATGTACCTTGATTTATTATTCATTAACAGTTCTTTGTTAACAATTTAACAACTTTTGCAGTGAAAAGAGGGAACTCCTCAGTGTTTTTCTATATCTGACAAAGAGAATTCACCCTGTAATCTTAATATACAGCTTTGAATAAAGGGTTTGATTACCACGATACATGTTCTATTATCAGGTAATATATTTAATTTTGGGGGTTCTTTTGTTTCTTCTATCAATTAAACTACATGGAAACACTGATGCAAAATAGCACTTGAAGAAGTACTTCATCCTCCATTTTCCCTCCTGAAAAGGAAAGGATAACATAATTGTATAGCTGCAAAATACATCTTAAAGGATTTGCCTTTGGTTCGGACCATAGAAGTAAAAAAATGGCCAGGTTATAGCAGGTGTAATGGTGCAAGGCTCATACTCACCTGTGTGCCAACCTGGTCCCTTCTCCTCCTGAAGGTCTCACTGCATCTTCAGGGGCTGGTACTGCGCCAGACAAGTACAATCTCCCAAGGTAGAGGGGATTTTCTGCCTCAAATTATTGGCCACCTTTCACAGTTACAACACTGCTGGGAGGAAAGCCTGTGGGAGAGACGTTTAATGTATCGCAGTAGATATTGATGCTCTGTCACCTATCAGTGTGAGCCCTTTCTACGTTTCCTCGATATCTAGTGCTCAATCAGTTTGTGTACCTTTCTTTTGCCCTTTCTTCTCTCTCTCTTATCCCTTCATTTCCATGGAGGAAATTGATAGACAGTAGGAGGTACAGAACAGTCCAGGGCTGTGTGTAAGTAATTTTTGGTTGCAGGACTGTAACATGTATCCCCCTCTTCCTTGGTTCCCTCACAGCCTCATCTCATTGGTGTTTTCCTTTTTAGAGAGCTCCCACTGTGAATGGTTTCCACAATCGCAGCTGATGCAAAAACTCTGGATAACCCCAATCTGTATCATCTTTAGAGAGGAATCACTTAATTAAAGAGGATGGAAAAGGGGACAGGGGATTGCTAATGACTTGAATATTTTGTTCTACACTACAGCTTGCTGGAGCCTGTGAGCGAATTAGTGTAAATCAGCCTCTAAGTGATTAACTCAGGAATTTTTCATGAGCAGTAAATTCACTGCAAAAATTAGGCCAAAAGGTAAAAAAATATATTGCAATTATCATCAAGTAGAAAAAATCATTCTTAATACAAAGTTTATGGCCAAATAAACATTATAAAAAGGACCATTGAAAAACACATTAATTTGCAGGCACCTTCCCCCTTCCTTGTTCTATTCCAAGAGAGTAACAAGAAGATTAAAGCAGTAGGAGAGATATAAATGTCATACTAGCAATTTATTTTAGTGCTATTGAAAAAAGACCTCTAAAAACAAACAATCTGCAGAGACAAGAAAAGGCTTGATCTGAATCAGTGTTAAGGAAGCAGGACAACCATCTACATAAAAATTTGCAAAGCACAATTTTTGGAGAACCCATTAAAAATAATTTTACTGAGGTTTCTAAGAACTCTTTGAAGCTCAGTTCTGCCCTTCCTAAAATGTTTCCTTAGTGCTGAAGAAAAACTTGTACGAGGTCCAGGTAATTCAAATGCCAACTGTGCAGAGTGTTGCCATCTCTTTCTATATCTTATTTGGTATTCAGCTCAGAAATGATAATATGTAACCTGTAAATAAAAAGACCAAGCTATACCTTAAAAAAAAAATGTCTGAATAGTGCATATCTCCAAAACTTGAGGTAATTTAAAACAGAATGAACCTCCTTTCTGCCTTAATGACTGTTGACATATTAGTGACTTGAATTAATTATCACCTTCAGCGACCCAGATCTTCCAGATATTTAATTTAATAGAAATAGGTTTGCTGTTGTGTTTGTAACTCACATCATAAATTACACTTCTGCAAAGACAAGCTGGTTCTGTGTTTCACACAAAATAAATGAAAGCACTTTTTTATGTGTAATATTTCTGCATTTTATTGGAAGTGTTCCATGAGGGAGCTGAAGATGTTGGACACTGAATACCACATAAAGTGATTCTGTGGAATTATACCCGGTTTTTGAAATTAAATGTAGAATGGGACCTTGGAATCTCTCCCTATATTAGGCAGAACACACGAAAATAGCTTTGACTTTGGTTTTGTGCTCAAAACACTCGTCTGGGTTTAGGAACAACAGTAAAGGTTTTGTATGCAAGTATTATGAAAGGAGAGACTTCTTGGCCAAGTAAGTCCATGCTTACTAGGTTTCAGTCTTGTCTCCTTATCCTGCTTCTGCCTTCACCATTTTTTCTGGCTTGGGCAGCTTGTCTGATCTTTGTGTCTATAGAAGAGCGTACAGATCTACTGCAAAGAGAATTGTTGGCCATCTTTATTTAACACCATTACGCTGCTCTGAAAATATGGTGAGCCATAAAACTGCAAAATAGTTTTATTGTCATTGTGTTCCCAGAAGTGGCTAATCTCCCATAAACAATGATCATAGGTGTTATATGAGTCAGAGAGGTGCCGTCAGTACTGTCTCTTATGAAGCCAGATTGCCAGTTTAATTGTACTTATAGTTTGACCTGTTTTTTGGCTACAGATTTAAAATACCAAAGGTTTAAGCTACCTATCAAACATAACATTTTTATTCAAGGACTTCTTCTAATAAAAATAAAAGTAATTGAAATAAAAATACTTAAAATAAAATAACTAAAAATAAAAATTAAAAAAATAAAATTTAAAACAAAATTAAAAAATTAAAAATAACAATAAAAATTAAATACAAAAAATAAAATACTAAAAATAAAAATAAAATAAATTAAAATAAAATAAAAATAAAAATAAAGAAGCTTTATTTTTAATCTCATCATAAGAAACCCTGAATAATGAAATTTTATTTGATGAATTATTTACTTGATGTATTTAATGAAAAGAAATGCTTTTTTGCTTGGCTCAGAAAAAGCTGAACTTCAGTCTTCCTTTACTATGTTTTGCTTTCTTATATTGAAAAAAAAATTAAGAGGGTGTCGAATTGACAGAACTATTAAAAGTAGTCAATTCAGATAAATTTGGAGTACAGAATGGTAGGTTTGGAAAAATTATTGTCAGCCACAATATTAATGAAACAAATCCAGATTTCAAGTCCCTCTGTCAAGCAGTCACTTTATTAAAAATTCAGCTGTTGCCTGAGCTCAGAAGTGATCTTGATCCTCCCAGGGCTCTTACCCTGCAGGTTAACAAGGCTGCAAGCATTAAATCCTGGTTCAGCAAAGCCCTTCACCAGTGTGCAGGGGAGTGAGGTGATAGATCACATATGGTTCAAACATCCCCTAACCCCACTTGCTCAGAGTATATTGATAATAACATCAGTCTTACAAATTAGACATGGAAAAAAGCTATTGAATCATGCTGTCCCTATGTCCCTAATTTGTGACTTATCACATTGGGATATTTGTAGCGGGCTATTAATTTTCAGTTTGAGTGTTTCAAGACGTGGAAATGTTCATCTGAATCCCATTTAACACAGAAATATATTGAACTCCTAGGAAATTTGGGGTTTTTCCTTCAGATGTTAAACCTAACTTGGCTTTTATCATTTTTGTACTGCCCCCATAAATCTACATGATCAAGCAATCCAAATTGGTTTTCCATATATTTTTAAACACTTAGTTAGGAACCATAATACATATAAATTATTTTTGAAACAGCACAAGAAATGAATAGGGAATTGACATAAAGTAAAACATGGCAACCTGTAACATGAAAAATAATTGCACATTAAGATAATTGCATGTATAATATAAACCAAATGAATCACCTTAATTAATAATTTCTGAACATACCCAAATGAAATTGTAGGAAAAGAAAGTCTTCGTATAAAAATATTTTTATGGCTTTCTTGTCTGAATATGAAAACTCTAAATCAAAATAATGTTATCTAAATTATGCTTTTTATTGTACCTTCTTAGACTCTATCTTAAATACTTAAGAATTTTATATATGTATGTTTTCATATATTTATACCATCCTTTATTGCAAAGTAATTATATAAATGCATAAAAACAATATGAATAAGCTCTTTAATTCAAGAAAAATTACCATAGATGTATAATTAGACATCCAGTCACTTTGAAATGATTGTATCTTTTCTTTGAGCACTCTCCTGTCTGTATCTTAATATCTTCCTTGTAATGTCTTGCTTAGAATTGTATGTAATTTTCTAAAGACTGTCACACTTTGATCATATGCCACAGTGCTTTTATTTTCTTCTGCAAGACTTAATGGTGTTTGCAAGCATAACTTAAAAATGAGCTGATTTCTTCATAGCACACTGTATGGAAAACGTGTAAATGACTCTCTTACACATACAGTTGTTTTTCAGAACTACTGCTGTCCAATTTGCTGCATCTGTAGAATGCCTGTGATATTTTTGTATCTTTCAGAATCAAGGAATGCTAGAATCACTTAGTTTGGTAAACACTTCTAAGATCATTGGTTCCAACAGTTAACTCAGCACTTGCAAATCTACAACTAACCCATATCTACACATCTTTTAAGCACCTCCAGGGATGGTGACTCCACGTTCCTCTGGGCAGCTTGTTCAAGTGCTTGACAATACTCTTTATGACACCTTTTTTTTCCCTAATATCCAACCTAAACCTCCCCTGGAGCACCTTGAGTCTGTTTCCCCTTTTTCTCTTGAGTGTTACCTGAGAAGAGACTGAACACCACCACTCTTTGAGACTGGTCATCCAGACAGGTTTTACCCAGAAAACAGTGCAACTATCCAAGCTATGATCAGACATTCTTGTCAGGAGAATGCTGGGGGAAATGGTGGGAAAGGCTTTACTGAAGTCTAGGCAAACAACGTTCACAGTCTTTGCCTTATCCGCTACGTGGGTCACCCTGTCACAGAAGGTCAGGTTGGTCAAGTAGGGTCTGCTTTTCCTAAGCCCATGCTGACTGGGCCTGACTCCCTGGTTGTCCTAAATGTGCCATGTGATGTCTCTCAAGCAACCTGCTCCAGGACCTTTCCCAGCACAGAGATCAGGCTGACGGACCTAGAGCTTCCAGAACCCTCCTTCTTGTAAATGGGCATCATATTTGCTTAACTTAGACTCATCTGTGACCTGCCTTGTGAGACAGAACTGTTGGAAAGTGCTGGAAAATGGCTCAGTGAGCACTTCTGCCAACTCCCTCAGTACCCTTGGGTGGCTCACATAGACTTGTTTGTGCACCTAAGTGGTGTTAGAGATTGCTGACCATTTATCCTAGAATTACAGGGTTTTCATTCTGTTCCTTATCCCTGTCTAAAAGCTCAGGGGGCTGGGTACCTGGAGATCAGTTGGTCTTACATTAAAGACCAAGGCAAAGAATGCATTTAGAACCTCTGTCTTTTTCCTCATCCCTTGTCATTATATTTTCACCACATCCAGTAAACATTAAAGATTCTCCTTAGCCACCCTTTTGTAGCTAATAGATTTATATGCTGTCTTTTATGGCAGTAGCCAGATTAAGTTCTAGCTGGGCTTTGGACCCTCTAATTTGCTCCCTGCATTATGTCATGACTTAATTGCAGTTCTCTTGGGTGTCCTTTTGGCAGACCAAATTACCTCTCTAGCATATCATCCCTCAGACATTGGAATGCTGTCCCCTGGCTCATCTCTGGTGAGCCTTGCTTTATTCCTTTCCCACTTCATATCTATTTTAAAACTCTTTCAATGAGTCCTTCTAGCTCCTGTGCAAGGATCCTTTTCTCCCTTTTTACCCTTTCTGTCACCAACAGGCCCTGGTTTCTTGTAAACAAACCCATGCCCGAAAACCCCAAAATTCTCTCGGTGACACCAGACTTGGAGCCAGGTATTGCCTTGCTGGTTTTTCCTTTCTTCCCACATCATTCACTGCAACTAGAAGGATAGAGAAGATCACCTGTGGCCCTGACCCCTTAACTAGTTAAGCCAGGGCCCTGAAATCCCTCTTGATTACTCTTGAACTTGCAACTTCATTTCTGCCCACCTGAAAAATCAGTAATGGACGGCAAACTGAGGGGTCCACTGGGATAGGAATATTTCTCATCACAACTTTCACCTGGACCCCAGGGAGGTAGCAGACTTGTCTAAAAAGTCCAAGTCTTGGGCCTTCTCTTTACATCAGAAGAGAGCCTCCTATGACAGTGACAAATTTTTCTCTCTGGAACCAGTTTTGACACAGGGCGTGGACTGACTTAACCTCAGTTTCACCTCCATGCTAAATGAGTCATCGTCTTCATTATTGTTCAGTTTCATTTTCAGAGCCACTATGACAGGGCACCCAGGAAGCGGGGACAGTCACAAAGGAGACATGCCTGCTGTATCTGGGAAGGAACTTGTCAATATTGCCCCCTATTCTTACATTTCAACATAATAAAAAATGTATGTTTTACCCTTGTTCGTTTCTATAACAAATCACCTTTTTTTATTTCATTACTTTTGAGGGGCTGCAGCCAAGATCAGTGACCTGATGTGTCAGGCATTATGTGAGCATACAGGTATTTTCTGATGTTGGTTCTAAAATAATTAAGTCTCCTTGTATTACTTCCCTGTCCTCCAAGCATCTTTTTAGTATTATCTGTGAATGTAATTAATGCCTATTTACTTCTCTCCTGGGTTAGTGAAGATATTAATCCCTTACTTAATACAGATCCCTGCAGCACCATGCTACACACCTCTTCCCATCTGGATATATTGCTGACATTATCCTTTGTTTATGCTCTTTCATCCTCTTTCAATCTTTCAATGAGACAGTGTTTCTATCGAAGCCAATTTTAATTAATGTTGACAAAGATTTTAACATGTATTGCAAACCAAATATATTGCAGCTATTGTTTTTCATGTCCCCATTTTTCTTTGCAGTTCTAGTTAAAAAATAAATTAGATTTATCTTCTACCTCTTTGTTCTTTCTGCATCTATTCTGCCTCTTCCTGCTGGGTGCATTAGCCTATAGAAATTCATGGTCTTTTCTCTTGCTATGAGCTTTACTATTTGAGGAAGAACAAGGACAAAGCAGAGCAAGAGAGTGAGCAGGATGGCCCGAGTCCAGCAAAGCAATGAAACACATGGCCATCTTTAAACCAGACATAATCTTGCTGGAGTGAATAGAAATTCTTGCACACTTGAAAGTAGTATCTACCAGCTCAAGGCTGCTGTGCTGAATATATAAAAGGATCATGTGCTAATCGTCTCATATTTCCTTTTGTATTTAAAAATAGTTTCACACTAACCTTTCAAAGACCTCTTCATTCTTTCTGATATTTGAAGCAGCGATACAATACATATTTGAGGTAATATGTGTTAACACAGTAGGATGTAAAATATTCAGATTTTCTGAATTATATGCTTTCACTTCCCTCAATTATTCCCTAACCTGCTTCTCATCAAAACAGAAAATATTTCAACATGATATTCGTATCACCTGCTTATACATTTAGCTTATTAGTATCATTTACTTATTCACTAAAAAAAAGAATTCAGTATTTCAGTCACTTTTGTAACATCATTAATTTCACCCTTCCTCGGGACATACTTGATTTCTTCAGCAACAAATGCAATTTTGGTTTGCACCCAGCAGCATAATGGTTCTTGTTGACAAATGTTAATTATTTGTGTGGGTTTTCTGTTCCCGACATTTTTGGCTCTGAACTTATAATCAAAGCAAAAAGTAGGGGGAAGAGAGGGGAGGGAACTTTTCCCCAAATAGCGGAACAGCTTTATTTGTGAATGTCATGGGAAGCTAGAAGGAGAAAAGAAAGCAAGTAAGTAAATGTGTTAGCCTGAGGGAAAGGATTTCTAAGGATGTGCTCTTACATCCAGCTGGGACTGGTCTCTTCTTTAGCTCAATGGATTAA
>VZRQ01010471.1:1663762-1744057 GCA_013397975.1 Machaerirhynchus nigripectus | reverse complement strand
ATAGGATTTTAGCACTCAGAGGTAATCTCCCCACCACAATTGAAACACAGCTTAACTAGCTTTAAATCAGACTATCTAATCAACTGAAATCCAATGAAAAATAGCTTCTGTTATGCCTTAGAAGCAGAGTGTGGATGAGGAGATTAGCCAGGGTGAGATTAATCACTTTAGAAAGAGAACTTTAACTACTTTTTAATAACACACAGTTCAATGTGGTTGAGAATATGGAAGCTCAGATAAAGCCTTTTAGAAAGTGAGAGCCATCAAAGCAGTTTGGAAATGTTTAGCTGCTCAAATACAGTAGTGGGAAGAACTCATTTTCATCTGTGCTTGTTTGAGGTGATTCCTTATTATCATTCTATAAGTTTCATACTATGCAGAAAGAGAAAGAAAGACTCAATAGGTTTTTTGTCATTAATGGTTGTCATTTTGATTAAAAAAAAAAAAGAAACACTATAGCTTAATGGGTAAATGCAAATGACCTCAACACTGCAGTTTTGTACTTCAAAGAGAAGTAAATTTGTTTTGAAGTTTATTTGGTAGATGAATTGCTGTCAGAGATAAGCAAAAAGTTTAGAACTCCCAAGGGCTCTGATAATGCTTCAGAAAGGAGAAAATTCAAGAATTACCACACTTATGATCAAACATAATAAAAATTAAGGCTAATAAACAGATTTTCTAATGTCAGTCTAAAAGGTGAGCCAAGGAGGCTTGTGGAACATAACATTATCAATTCAAAATTCACAAGGCTTGGGATCTTTGATTTTTTTTCATAATTTTTTTCAATGAATATTGCTTCCACCCCTAAATTAAAAATATTCTTCTTCCACAATATCACATCCAGATTTAGCTTTTACAATCAAACTCCTATATGTGGGTGAAATTAACAGCTATGGTAAAAAGCTTTCTTCCCCACAGTTCCCTTGATAGGCAGAAGCAGGGTAGTAGCTCTGAAAAGATAATTTAAATAACAATTGAACCATTGTACATGAATGACATTTCATATAGACTCTTTGATTATCATATTCCGTGCTCCTAGG
This sequence comes from Machaerirhynchus nigripectus, assembly GCA_013397975.1. NCBI lineage: Eukaryota > Metazoa > Chordata > Aves > Passeriformes > Dicruridae > Machaerirhynchus > Machaerirhynchus nigripectus. The sequence continues at coordinate 1,743,017 of VZRQ01010471.1, read as the reverse complement.
AGCTATAGGACAAAAACAGAAGACAAGATTACCCTTTCTATGCTATAAATTTTTTTCTCTAAAATGTCTCTGATTAAAGACATATAAAAGACATGATTTTACTTTTGAACCATACAGACATCTCTTCGGTATTAAACACAGATACATGTACATTTTTAAACATTGCATTGCACTGAGGTTTTTGAATGTCATATTGTAATTGGAAGATACTGCTGTCTAAGTAAATTTATGCTGATTTGTATCTCTTGTGAATCCTGGTAGCAAAGTTGTAGGTGTGTTTATATCCTCCTCCCTCACTGATACATTCTGTCCTGCAAAACTTTCAGAGGAGGCTGACTTGTCAGTACTCACTAGCAGCTCAGCAGTCGATGCCCGTTCAAAGGGGTACACTTTGTCTGGCTTTGCTTTTTAACATCAGACATATACAACAAGACACAGCTCATTGTGTGTTTGCTTCAGAAAGAGCACCATGCTGTCAGCATGACAAAATCAAGTACAAGACAAGCCAGGACACTGTAAAAATCATTTATCCTCAACTGTATGTAAAGATAGAATAAAGCAAGGAATACTAGTTTTGACAAGGCATTTAAATACTCACAACTTTCTGATATCAACCAAGTCAAAAATATTTCATTTTAAGGTCTAAGACGAACTGGGACCGAGCCTGGCAGTCTCTGCAATGTTTCTTATGCTGACAGAGACACAGAGAGGAACAGCTATGAGACTGTATGGGCAGCTCATTGCTGAGTTCTGCCTCATCCTTCATCCATGGAGCATAGCAAGGACGGGAGCCTTGGCTGTAGCTTGGTAGAAACAAGCAAAGCAGTTCCAGAACATCTCAAAAGGCTTCTGATGTTCTAACCAACATCTCAATAGGGTCATCACTTGAATCCTACATAAACAATTTTTTGAGACTTTTAAGTCTGGTACATGCTCTTTATCTATCCTCTGTGACCTAGGTGACAGCTCAATGGCTATGAGTGTCACCCCAGGTAGAAACATCAGGCAAGGTAGACAACTGCATTTTATTGTCAGTTTTCTGTCACACATCAATTCTGCACGTGAACTCAAAAAGATTCATACAGTCTTCTACTAATTTTTACTTATTCGTATTATGCAACACAAAAAATTGTTTCGAGATATTCACCTTACTTTACTTTAAGCATTTAAGGAATCTGTGTTTGATTTTATAGGTTCCACTGATTGTTTATGGTGATACATCTACAGAGCTGATAGAGTAAAATAGGCATTTCACTCTCATTTTATAATTCAGACCTTGGTTTGGCTGAACCACATTTTGGAAAACCCTCTTTCTCCCCATTAAGTACAGAAGAAAACTTGAGGTTAATTATCCAGGTTTTGTAACTGACCTAGGCATCTAAAATTGGACCAGATGAAGCTAGACCATAGCATCTGAACATGGGCTACATATTCTAAGTTGAAGGGCTTTTAGTTAGATAAATCAATACTTCCAAGTGATGAATGTGTTAGGAAGTAAATAAAGCTTGGGTTATTCCCATTTACCCTTCAGAATATGTTTTGAACTGAAGCTACTGGTCTTTTACATATATATGGTCTATCTTTCACAGTCTTCTTTTAATTAATCACCAGTTTATATTAAATCTGCTGTGTTTGCATAGTTGGTCAGATAAACCTTTGGTACTGTTACCACCTTTCAAGAGCTGAGAGGGGAAAGAAGGGGCTTCTTACTGCTCTGAGCAAATTTGTAGAGTTATTAGTGAACTGATGTTCATACATGACTGATGGTTAGTGTTTTCAAATGTGGTTTAAATTTACATCCATGAAGTACTTTCTGTGTGCAAAATTAAACCATTGTACTAAGTAATTTTCATGATAGATTTTTTGTTTTGGAGTTTTTGGGTTTTGGTTTTTGGTTTTTTTTTTAATTGGTTAGCTGGTTTTTTTTTTGTTTTGCTGTTTGGTTTTTTTTTTAGCTGTAAAATGCTCAGCTGTAACACCTCAAGTTTACAGTTAGGGCACTCCAGAATTCCATCAACAGTCCATGTGGTTTTCTTTCCCAAGATGAAAACTATGATGCTTAGCATTCAGTATAAGGTGAGTGCAATAAAATTAACTTAGTGATAGAACATGGAAAAAATAATTACTGGATTATGAGTTATTTCTTTTATAATGGGATCACAAAAAAGTCTAAGGGTCTAGGCCTGTTTTTTATCAGACAAAAGATTTCTAACTCTTTCGCTTCTTTGTAAAGTCAGGTTGACTGCTGTTGATTTCCTTGGAAGTTACGCTTGTTTTATCAGCTAAGGGAGCTCAGTAAACATTAGTTACTTTAAAACAAATTAGGAATTAAATTAATCACAGAAAATAGTACTTTCTGAGTAAAGAGAAATAGTTATTCACGTATACTTCTTCCTCTGCTCTTCAGATCACCTTATGAACATCACAGCTGAAAAAGCCTCTGGAGGTAAAGGTGGTTTGGTTTCTTTCCTTAAGAGGCTGGGGCAAGGCTAATCATGTATGCAATATTTATCTTCTTTTAGTAGACCATAGTATCAGTAGTACCTCAGTGAAAGGGAGCTATAAAAACTATTTTTTTTTTCTTTTATTTATCACTGTTTTATTTGGTGGTATTTGGAACCTTGTATTGCTTGTTGGAGTGAGGGCACAGACAACTCCAGGTCTCAGCTCAGGTAACTACCCTCCACCTCGTGCAAATTTCCTCTTCAGTGTTTGTTAGAGTGGTATTTTATCCTTTTCTTTGTCCTTTTCTTTTGTGTCTTGCTGTGCACAGTGGAACTGCTCCTATGTCTCATTTTACACCTTACTGAGCTGTAGTAGGAAAGCCACTGCCAGACCATCTCCTTTTGTCAAGTGGTTCTGAGGCCATTTCTTGTTTATATCAAGTCAGCACTTACACACAGGTAATTTTGCCACAGCTAACACCACTTAGTGTTTCTCCACAGGATACTGCAAAGTCTAAACCCTTTCTGGGCTTATCACGGGGATTTCAAAATTGTCAGTACAAACTATACCTATTCAGTAGAAATACTTGTTACTCTGCAGTTTAGAAAGGGAAGTTTGGGGTTTGTCAATGTTTGTAGGAATATAAACCTGGTTTCCACTGCTCTCTTCTTGAATTTTCATAGACAGAGGATCAATAGCACAAACACATTCCAGCTGAGAAAACTCTTTAAAAATGTGTCTAAAGGCAGTACCTTCTAAACTGATCTGTCCATTAGGCACCCAAGTGAGATGACAATTCACTGTCAGAAGCTGTTAATTGAATAAAAGAAACAGCAGCATACTTTGCAGAAAATGTCTTCCCCTCATCAGTTTTTTTCACATTGACAGTCATGTGAACATTCTTGCTGTTCTTTTCTATCCACATTATCTACATTATCAGTATTTCCATTACATTTTCATAGGATGCTGAAAATTAATTTAGTATTTTGCATTCACTGAAAAGCCATGCATTGTTTTCTATAAAGCATCTGTGAATTCACCAGTAGAAGCGTTTCTGCTGGACATGCTGATGGTCCCTACTGATGCTCTGTGACTACATTTATATCAGTGAACTGGACATGTTTAGATTTGTTCTCTGAGACAGAGTCTAATAGACATAGTGTGATCCGCATTCATTATATTAAAATCTGGTTTTTAGATTGCCTATTGGCAAAAACTTTTGTGGCCTCCAGACTCTTTGTTCATATCCCGGGAATGTTTGAGAAAGTGATAGCATAGGCCAAAACCATTCCAGTGACCACTTAAACTTTTCAGTGATGTACATTATAAATATCTAGCACCTGGAAACATTTATGGCCACTGCCTAATTAGTTTAGACACAGAATAAATTTTTTTGAGATCTTGCTTACTAGGTATTCCACACATCTGAAAACAGAACAACTAAAGGTATACTGAAAAATACCCAAATCAACCCTATATTTAATATGTATCACTTGATAGGATTCTTAAGATAAGTAGTATGCATGGTTTAAGATGATAGATTTATGGAAGAGAAACCCATAAAAAATTATCAAATACAGAGAAGCAACATGTGGTTTGAAGCAGCTGTTCCTGAGATGAACATTGTTTGAGAACATTTAGCGGTGATAATGTGGTACTTTCCCTTCTCGCATATTCTTCATTTCCAGATTCTAGGTAGTTGGTTTTTGGTGGTTTGGTTTTTTTTTTTTGTTTGTTTTTTTTTGAGTATGTAAGAATTCCTTGGTTACTCCACTTCCTTTTCACCATTCTATGTGAAAAATAGCATGTATAACATGGCAAGAATGACACAGACCCTGTCACTTCTACAGGGTACGAATTTCAGACAGGCTATTGACATTTTGCTTATAATTCAATGTTAAGTGCTGCATTCACTTGGCATCTGGTCACTAGTGGTGTCCCCCAGGGCTCACTATTGGGGCCAGCCTTGTTTAGTATGTTTATTGATGATCTGGATGAGGGGATGACATGTACTCTCAGTAACTACAACACAGTTGTGTGGAAGTGTTGATCTACTGGAGGAGTCTGGACAGGTGGATCAAAGGGCCAAGACCAACAGCATGAGGTTCAACAAGACCAAGTGCCAGGTCCTAAACTTGGGTCACAATAACCCCACACAGTGCTACAGACTTGAGGTGCTGTTCAACAGCCAGCTTAACATGATCCAGCGTGTGCCCAGCTGGCCAAGAAGGCCAATGGGATCCTGGTTTCTAACAGAATACTGTTCTAGCAGAACTATTTCTAACAGTTTCTAACAGAAATTATTCTGGTTTCTAACAAGAATAATGTGGTTAGCAGGAGCACGGCAGCGACTGTCCCCCTGTACTCAGCATTGGTGAGGCCACACCTTGAGTGCTGTCTCCATTTCTGGGCCCCTCACAACAAGAAGGACATTGACGTGCTGGAGCGTGTTCAGAGAAGGGCAATGGAGCTGGTGAAAGGTCTGGAGAGTAAGTCACATGAGGAGCAGGTGAAGCAGCTGGGGCTGTTTAGCCTGTAAAAAAGAAGGCACAGGGAGAACGATATTGCATGAAGGGAGATTGTAGCAAGGTGGAGGTTGGCCTCTTTTCCCGGGAAACCAGTGACAGGACAAGAGGATGTAAACTCGGGTTGCACCAGGGGAGGTTTAGATTGGAAATGAGGAAGAATTTCTTCACGGAAAGAGTTGATAAGCATTGGAACAGACTTCCCAGGGAGGTGGGGTAGCCATAGTATAGTCACCATCCCTTGAGGTGTTCAAGAAAAATCTGGGCATGGAAATTAGTGCTGTGGTTAGTTGACAAGGTGGTGATCAGTCAAAGATTGGACTTGACAATCTTAGGGGTCTTTTTCAACATAAATGGTTCTCTGCTTCTGTGATTATCTGTATTATTAATGCATACCATATAGTTCTGGATCTGTATCAGTCTCAGCATGTTTAGGTCTCTCTGGAGAGTAAAAATCATCAGATTGTAGTAATTTTCTAGTTTAAAAAAAATGTTTAAAATACTGAGCAGACGAGGGAGGATAGTCTCCTTCAAATTACTGTACAGTGCAATAATCATGATGCACCTGGAAGTAGTAGATATAAATTTAGGCTTATAAATGCCTAAAATAAGGAGAACATGGAAAAGGGAGATAGACCGGTATTCTGTAGGTTAATGGGATATTAGATATAAACTCAGTACTGATCCTTCATTAGATTTTCAGGAATTTCTGTCCTAAGTTAGGTGCTCTCTTCTGCAATACGATCAAGTTTTGTAAATTCCATGCTTATCACTTTAATTCTAGCTTAGATTTACAGGACTGACTCATCACAAGACAGGTCTTCAAAGTCTTCTTGACATTACTGCCTCAGCTTCCTTAAATTTGGAGCCCAGATTATGGCAATATCCATATTTCTTTTAGTGATTTAGCATTAAAATTCTCAGTTGTTCGTTGTGCTTTCCTATTGATCCCACACTGTAAAATTTGATTGAAAGCAAAATTCAATTAAAAGAAGGTATTACTCCTGTAAAGTAATAAATATCTGCCTGAGTCTTTAAAAAACAGTTTTAAGTATCTTCAGTATCATTAACATTTGTGTGTGAATTGTGGCATAATATATGAAAGGTCACATCTTTGGAGGAATTTTAAAAGCTCTTCATAATATTACATACACATATTTCTTCATAGGAAGATGAAACCTTTTCCTGCAAAGTTTACAGTCAGCCAGTTAGCCTTTTGCACTTGCTGTTGGAAAAATCAAATGAGTGATCTGCTCACTGTAGTCGATCAATCTCTACGTAATGTGTAAACTTAAAAAATAATTTAGTAATTTAATAATCTTCCTATCCCACAGCCAGGAGATTACATATTCTTTCTTTATGGGGTTTTTTTTTGCCCCAGATACAATGTACCAGTCTTCAACAGTGTGCTATTTAGTGCTGAAAGTAATAGACTAATGGCTTTGCAGAAAATAATATTTTCTTTATTTCATTAAAGGTGTAACATGAAAAATATTACTTTTTCCACTTTGACTCACGCATCGTCCTCAAACCCTAAAGTTTCAGAGCTATCAAAAGGTAATGAAACTGTCTGAATGTCTGAATGCCTTGCTAAAAAAGAAAGATTGACTGCATTATAGCCTGAGAAAGGAAGAAAACATATTTACTTGTAGAAACCCCCACCAAATCTGAATCTAGTTTAGACTTTCAGGATTTATGCCTAAATTTTGACATTTAAAGAGACATAAAACAAACATTGTCAGCTGTACTCAAAACACTTCTAATTTGTTGATCATTTATAGCTTAGATTTAATTTACCATTTTTGCAATGATTTAATGACATTTTCAGTAATTTTTGCTTTTGACACTGAAACAGCATGGGGTTGATTTACTGTGTTTTCAGACTTCTGCTTTTATGTAAACACATTAGTATTTTCACAGCATGTTTGGAACAAATGGAGCAAATTCTGATCCTTCTACACCTATAAAAAACCTAATAACTTTATTGAGCAGCAGAGAGAAAATTTGACTGAATTGCTGGAGTAAGTCAAGAGGAATCAGGATAAAAGATGAAAAACTTTTGCCTATTCTGGAGGACAAGAGAAACCAATTTCATGTAGCAGTGAAGAAAATAGAATAAACCAGCAGTCAAGACAGCTTCTGTGTCTGACAGCTTTTATCTGTTATAGCTTTTATTACAGCTAGGTTTACCAGCTTTCATAGTTATAGAAAATATATTCACATGTATAGATGGCTCAATACAATGCAAAGGTGTTGCACATAACATCTTTCAAACAAACTGATCCCTAAACGTTCTCAGGGAGTTAGGCAAAATAATTACAAAATGAAAAAATAAAAAATAGAGGGAGGAACAAGAAGGTAAATGTGGTAAGGTAGAGGATTAGTTTTCAGAGGAGACTTGAGATTATAGCATCCCTATGAATTATAGCTTTCACTAGACACAAACAGTCCTGCTGTTGCTGAAGGATTTTTTCTATCTGCATTGCTTGACTCCTTTATGCCACTGCAAAAGGCAATAGAAGCATCGCATAGCTCTATTTCACCTTTTTAGCAAACAGGATGTTTAAGTTCTGAAAGGCAAAGGTATTGGGATGTATCTAGTGAGAAGTGACATGTTGGATCTAATTCTGTGTTCTGTTAACTGTGAAATGCCATTGAAGTCAATGTTACACAGATGTAACTAGCAGGAGATTTTGCCTTTTACTTCTGAAAGTCTGCTAGCAGTGTCAGAGAGCAGAAACTGATCTGAAATCTGCTTAACTTATCTCATGTTCTGTTCTTTTAGCTTTCCTCAAAATGTGTCAAAAGATATTTTTTTCTGGACCTTATCCAGCTTCCATAGAAATGAATGAAGGACTCCTTTTTTTTCCTACTAGTGGAGTCTTGTGCACAAATAAACTAACCAACTATATTTGCTCGTATGTGGGGCTTTTTTGCTAAATCATAAGACCTTATGCTCTAGGGTGCCAGTCTTTTAAATCTTATCCATTTCAATTGGATCAGCAGGACTACACTTAAAGACATGGAATGGTTCATTTTCAGTAATCTCCTTTCTCTAATTGTAAGTTCCCTGCTACTGCACTGTAGGTTCTAAATAACAAAATAATTGGCACATGAAATAAGTCTGCAGTTATGTATGTAAGTTCAAATTCAGATAAATATCCCTTGTCCAAAGAAAATTTGAGCATGCATTTGACCCAATAAAATTTAAGAACTATTTGAACATCTTCTTACATGACTGGACACAGAAGTTTTCCTGCATCATCAGGAAGATGCTGCCTTTGGGTCTACCAACAGGTAACTGCTACCTATAGGCAATATTTCAGTTCTAATTAAATCAATTTTTAACCCTCTATAAAGGAATAGTTGGCCATTTACAGGCACCTCTGTGGTTTGTGTGTACAATTACTGAAATTGTACATACAAATTGGGTTGGAATCACTTAAATTTGTATCCATATGAATTAGGGAAAATCAGACCCCCATGATTTAGGGTAAGATGTAAATTGTACAAAACGTGGCTGAACCAACACCAAGTGAGGAATTTTAATTTGGGGATTTCCCCAGTTGTGTACTTAATGTTATGCTAATGTTTTTTCCATTAATAGCTAAAAAGATCCATTGCTTCTGTTTTCAATGGGCTTGTTGCTAATGAAAAAGATCTTTTGTTCCATAGCAAAACTGTACAGTTCAGGCAGAATGATAGCATGCTGGCTCTTTACACTTTGGATGCTAAAAAGCCTCAGGCAAAATATTTTGCTGAAAAAGGCAAGCCTGGCTCCATTCATTTCACAAGTACGGCCCTCTTACACTAGCTGTGGCTTTGTCTCTTTATTTAATGATTTACTGCACCCAGATATTTGCATAACAGCATATATCTATATGAGCTAAGTGTTAGCCGTCTTTTTAAAGAGATCACTTTTGAACTGTAAGAATATATTCTCCTGTCCTGGGGCATCCTTCCAGCAGCAGTTGTCGAGGTGATATAAATAAATCAGAACACTATTGCAAAATAAAATTAACAGAAACAAAATCCTCTATCTCCCTCTTTCTGAAAGGTGACTTTGAGCCTGAAAATTCTATGTTGTTCTGAATGAGGCCTCTGTTTATCTACCGAACCAAAAAGGGTGGGAAACTCTTCAGGAACTACTATTGATTTTAAGCATCATTTAGACCAAAGAATAGATTTCGAGTGACCTTCTGCTGTGATAACAATACCTATAAACTTAAAAAACAGCTTTGTCTAAAGGAAGTCAAAGTCTCAGCTCTGAAACACAATAAATAGCAATTTAAGTTTAGTTTAAACCACTAAGTAATAATAATATACTAGTTGATACATCAAAAAGGCCTCTATTGAATCAACAATTTTGATCTTATTTTGATGTTCTGCTAAATTTTCAGTAATCACAAGCAGCCTGTACAATCATTCATAGTCTTGTGTTTGGCTTGGTTTCAAACAACCATTACACTCCGGTTTGTATTTTCAATTTTCTTTCACTTAAATTTTGTTTTACAATAAAAATTAAGTCTATAGTGTTTATTGTCAGCATATGAAATATAGAAACCCAAAGGATTTACAGTTAGTTTTGGAACTTCATTCCTGAAAATAAAAAAACATCATTGCAAAGCTACAGTCTTATTCTGCATGACTATTAGTGCATCAAACCAGTCTTTAATCACTAAACACTTTATGAAGGGAATTATCTCCTGAGTTTGCCTGGGATCTGTGAACAGCCCTTTTCACAGTAGGTGATGACTTACTACCCCTAAGACTTTTAGATGTTGATAGGGAATTCTGTTGGAGAAGCACAGAAATATCACTTTCTTTCTGGGTGAGAGTAAGTTAGGAGATTTATGAAAATTCATTTTACCTCAGATCTGTGATAGCATGACAGCATAATTTAACAAAAAGTATAGCAACATACAGCACTTATTGTATAGCTGAAATACTTTCCCAAAAAGGGCCTGGGATTACCCATTTTACAGTGAAGAGTTTTTGGTTTTAGCATATCTTAGTAGAGAGAGTAAATCCTGCTTTCCCACATAACCACATATTCACCTTAAACTTGCAAACACACATTCTACTTCTAGTTGACCTTGATATCATTTGCATATTTTATTAAATAAGTTGAGCATTTATTCCTAGGTGACTATTCATTAATCTCTTTACATATGAGGGAAAGGGGAATAGAAACTGTCTTCTCTAGCTGTGACTTGAAAGAAAAGAGTGACCTCTGCTGAAGCATGTCACAGACTTCACATGGCAGGTGACAGCTCCATGCTATGACTCAAAATTGCTGCAACTGAGAAGCTGGCATTTTCAAGAGGAATTGGAGGGAAGAATTTTTGCACTGTGTATTTTGGGTATCACCCTCATGCAGTAAAATGCCTGCTGCAAATTTCCTTCCAAGTCCTTCAAATCTCCTCAAGCCCTGTGTAAGGAGCACTGGACCAGATTCTTGCTTGTGGATTCCCCCGTGTAATGTAGCTGCTGAATTCTGTCGTTTCTGCATGATTTTGTAGAAATTTTTGCAGACTTTTCTTCCTGCCTTCTGGCTGTGTATGCATTTACAAACGTACATAGGTTTGTGTTTCAATTATTTATAGTTAAATTTGGTTCTGGGAAAACAAAAGCATACATTTAGAGCTAAAAATTGCTGTTTATTGTTGTTTATTTCATTGGGATCTAAAACTAGCATCACAGAATTGTACATTAGTACTTGCAAGAAGGAGAACGGGAGTGCTTCCAAACACTTTTATTTTTTGTTTTTAGGAGTTTTTAACAATTATTTTTCAGTCTCCATGACAACAGTGGGACTCTGCTCCTGTCACACATTCTTAGTATATAACCCCTGTCTCTGTGGAAGCAATGTTTCACCAATACCTTCATTTTAAATCATTATTTTGTGCTATCTCTATTTTTCTCAGAGAGATGAAACCTCATCCTGAACTTGTCTTCACTAGTTTTACATGGATGTCAACCTTACATAGGAAAAAAAGTTCAGTTTTTCTCACAGCAATGAAAACCAGATCAGAAATAAGGTCATGCTGAAACTGACATAATAACAAGAGTTCTTGTCACTCAAAACTTTTTTCACAGCTCTTCCAGCTGTTTTCCTGCATGTACAGTCATATTCCTTCATAATACATGCATGTAGCCCATATAATACACATTGAGAAAACTTAGGAGACCACCTCACCTCAATGGTAGTTTCAGTGAAAAGGGATAAATGAAAGTAGTAGACATGCTATAAAACATGCCAGCAAAATATGGATAGAGACACACCTTTCAGGTAAAGGTCTCCCTCCTCCTAAGCCAGTGAGGGGGAAACCCTAGCCACTGAGAGAAGAATTCAGTCACATTTTTCAAAGCCAAACCCTTTCTTGCACAATTTGCTTGAAAATCCAGATGGTGCGAGAGGGAGACACTGTATTATCAAACATACAAATTATTCCTCTGTCATTTTGCTTTATGACTTTCTTCTGAAATCTATCATGGTCGTTGATAAAGGAAGTGGCATCTGGTCTGAACATGCATTCACGATCCGCTAAAAGATTGGAGTATACAGTTAAAAATGTATGTGCAGTTCTTATAAGTAGTGATGATATCCATTAATCAACTTATTTGTTCCATTTGTACCACCAAGTATTTTTTACCATCCATCCATTTTTTAACAGCTATCCAACAATACATTCAGCTGAAAGGATCTGTAAATACTACCATCACCTGGATTAGAAATATTCCTGAAAACTGATCATCCAATCACTTGAACAGGTACTGTTTTCACACACATCTTGGAGACAACATACAACAGACACACACTGTGTTTGAAAATAATAGTGTGATCTCAGAACATAAAAACTTTCGGCTGAATAACTTAAGTTTGGTCATGATAGTGAAAAATCCACCTCTGCTGTCAGCATTCCATTCACTGCAATTTCTGAAGTTGCAACTCCTCAAGCTGTGAGAGGAGTGAGTGATCTTCTCCCCTAGGAATTTCGTGGGAAAAAAGGAACCCTGCAATGTAAAAAGGGAATTAAGATATACGGAGACCTTATTCTCACATGTATGAAACATTTAACAGCTGCCTATTTGTAAAATTAAAAATAGTAGATTATTACTTAGCTTTCATGAGTTATCTATCTTCTACTATTAAATGATTCTGGGTTACCAGGAATATTAAACAAAGCAAAGGCATATTTTATTTATAAAATACTTTTTAGAATTTGAGCTGGTTAAGAAAGAAGGCTACCAGCACTATCTAAAGCTCTCTTCAGTTTTTATCTTTTATACATAGTTGTCTCCAAATCTATAGAGACTCAATGCTCTCAGGTTTATGCATTTTAGCATGTTGCATGTTTTCCTTAAATTGCATTTCTGGCAGAATCTTTTTATTACTAAAGAGTTACTGTTTTCCTCTATGGGAAAGCATAGTCTTAGTCAGTGTGATTATAAAAAAACTTTGGGAACATAAATCTCTGTTGTCCAGTAGCAGCAGACGTTGAGTAGATGTACAGCATTTATTGTATATTAAAACTCACAATTTAAAATGTTAATCAGGATCTTGACTTATGACTTAAAAATGCATGGCAGAATTTTCTTCCAAGTCCATCAATGATGAGGTGATTGAATCTTTTATTCATAACATTCCTGATTTTACATGAATTGTTTCACTTCGTAGAAGACTGTTGTAAGGAATGCAAACTTCTTGACACTAAGAGAGCTTTAGCAGATTAGTAATTAATAAGCTTGTTGCTACATCTCAGTGGCAAAATTCCTGTTACTTTGAATGAGAGCATGATCAGGCTCAATGTCGTCTGAAATTTCTGTGAATGCAAAGGCTGCTTATTTCTTTCAGCTACTTTTGAACACTAATAAGGTTGATTTTATTGGAACTTATTACATCCTTACTGGAAGCAGAATTTGACCTCAGCTGAAAAGATTGCCCCCTTCTTTCACTTTGTTTTGAAAAAGAGCTACATTTTCATAATGGTGTCCGGGTACGCACACAAATCTCATTACCCAATAATAGGATTTGTCTACATACCTCCTGCTCAGTCTTTTGGAAATGTACATGTCCCTCAGCATGGGTTAGTTTTTTTTCTTGTTTCCATTTACATATGTCCATGAGTACAATAGACTATATTCTATATAACAGTTTCAGTCGAGAAAAAGTAGCTTAGTATATAATCAAGGAGGAGGCGGAGATATCTTTAAAGTACAAAATCAACCCTGGAAGCTAAACTCTCACTTTTGTTACAATGATTGAGACATTTGAGATGAAAAATATGCCACAGAGGTGAAGCAATATGTCATGGAATAGCTCAAATACAGCAGCAAAATGCTAAAGCAATGTTTAATTATAGTCTGAAGTCCAGATATCCTCAGACTGGCTCTGCAAAGAGAAGTTATCTTACTAACATTTTAAATTGGGTGTATGAATTACAGATTAGTATTTTGGGGGTTTTGTTTTGTTTTTTTCTTTTGTAAACTGGTTCTGTTCTGCATTCCTTTCAAAGCAGTAAAGGAAAAGAATTGAAAATCACTTTCATCTTTACTGTTTTACTTCCAGCTATTAGTTTTATATCTGTTCTGACTAAACAGGTTATAGAAGATAAATAAAGATTTTTATTCAGAATGTAAAACAGTAAATTTTTGTAAAGCACTCACATAAATTTTTAGAGGAAAAAAAGCACAAAACCCCACAAACAACGTTTTTGCCTTCCCTGTCCCCAAACAATTAGAAGTAAATCAGAAAAAGTAATTTGGAATAGAAAAATAGATACACCAAACAGCAAAATATATCCTGATCATTCCTTTATACTGTGAAACTCTCTGGAAAGGCTCATCTCTTGAGAGGTGCATGAGGAGCAGCTAGAAATCTGGTCTCTCCATAGAAGGTTGTCCTTTGCTTTTTTTCTCCTGTTTCTGTACCACACCACCGGTTGCTCCTCTTATGTTTCTTAATGTTTCTTTCTCATTATTAAAATTGTTGCTTAATGTATATAAAGAAATATTTCCCTGTGACAAGACATATTTAATTTACCTTTGTTTAATTAACCTTCTGGAAAGCTAAGGTCCATCTATCTTTCTTGTTGAAAAGTATGGCTGTGAGGTCACTATTTTGATATGAGGTTTTGCTCTGTGTACATGGATTACACACTTGATGCAGAAGGCTAAATTTTCACTTTTTCCTGAATGTAGGCAAGTGTCCTAAGTCTTGTTGCTATGCAGTTTAACCATAGCAACAAACACAAAAGCCACTGTGCTGTTACTTCCATTTTCCCTTCCAGACAGTTGGCCTAGTAAAGAAAACATGCTAGATATAGCACTGTCAAAATAAGTGCTGCATTTTCTGTGAGGGATGTCAAACATTTCATCTTTCAAAAGATTATATTGTGCAAAAATGCTAAGCTAGAAGGTGGAGAGGTTATAGCTGAGATATCCACATCCTCCTGATACCCAGGTAAGGCTGTAAAAAAGTAATTGCTTTACAAGGAGGAGTCAGGTTTTCTGTTATATATTTATCAAATATAAAAAATGCCATGATATATTTTTTTCTTTGCCAATATAATGGCAAAATTAATATTTCAATTACAGGACAAAAAAAAAATAAGAGGGTGAAACACTAGCCTTCAATACTTAAATTTATGATACATGTGATGCATCTTGGCATAACAAAAGTTGCTATCTCCCTTTTCCAGTCAATGATAGCTTACAATCAACATCATACTGAGCTTAAATAAACCTACACAGAGCTTGTGAGACAATATCCCATTCTCTTGCAAAGATATATAAATTATTTTCTCGTAGCTGAGGCAAGGAGTGTGAGGGAAGAAAAATAGTTTATTCAGCAGATTCTTTCACAACTTCCCACATGATTCCTTTTAAGTCATGCAAAGGTAATTGTCAGTGTAAAAGACAAGTTTGGTTTCCTGGATCTTGCTCACTTTAAATGGGACCTAGATTCCTGACAGTCATTTCTATTATGGAAAATCTTAATAATTGCCTAGGCAATCTTTTTTTTTCTCATTTGTAAAATAAGAAAATTGTAGGAATAATTCAGATAGACACTGTAAATTTAAAATTCTTAATAGCCAAAAATAACCTTTTAATTTTGGATGAAAAAGGTCAAGGAACATACTGACTATTATAGCACTATTTATTTAATTCATTCTGCTAATTTACCTAACCAAGAATTTGAGACATTTCCATCAATATGACTACTTTAGGATATACTTATGAATACAAGTTAATTTGTTTTAAATTATTCTTTATCTATTTCAAACATCTTAACTGGCACATCCATCATTACAAACACTAGTTGGTGTCCTATTTCTGTGGTGGACTTCAGGCTCTAAGTTTGCTTAGTGCTTACAACCACTTCACATAAATTAATCAAAACCTAAGAATTTTGTCTTTGTTGTGCTCAAGGGCTGAAAATCCTCTGTTATCTGGAGGCATGTGGTATATCAACATGTAGTAAAGAGAAACTCTTCAGAAGTTCTGGGAAACAATTGGAGTCCCTAATTTTCAGTGTTCTGTGTGCCCTCAATTTCAAATAACCTTAGTGGGGGCACTCTTGCTATTTCAAGAGCTCAGATCTTAATCCCAGTCTTTCCACCATTTCTTTGCTGTAGCTGTGGGAGATGTTAACAATGACAGACCATAGAGAATGGAATTAAAAAACATTTCAATGACAGAAGAGGAAAATAGATAGCTTTTTGTTTATTTTGTAATGTCTCTTACTTGAGCAAATTTTAGAGTCTAGTTTTGAGTTATTCTTTTTTCTTGATTAATCCCAGAATATCAAAATGTGATTGATTTCCAATTGTCAATATGGACACCAGTGAGGATTTTTTTAAAGGAATATAATTTACGAATATGCACAAATGATGTAAATGGTTTTATTTGGACAGGAAAGAAAACTATAAACTATTCTTGGAGTATAAATTTAAAAATTGGCAAAAATTTCTAGATGTACTCTGATCTTAATTTATGCATATATATGTAATGAAATCTATACCAATCTCTTTACCCCCACTCACTCCATCCAGTGAGAGTAAAACTTTCAAACTGAATAAGGGAAATGATCCAATCTACCCTCTGGTTTACAAACTGTGGGTACAACCCTAATTGCAAAACCTGCCTATAAACCTTTCTTTCAGATACACCTCAGTATGGCATGGATAGGCTCGCCTTTTTTCTTCCACCCACTAGCTTGCAAGGGATACTCTCTGTCTTGGGAAAGAGTGTGTCTGCAGGCCGACTTGAAAAATTCTGACCTTAATAAAATACGCTGGCATTACTCAATATCTGGGTACATCTATATTGTTTATTTCTTCCTCCAGGATTGCTCATTTCCAAATAACAGATACTTTCCAGTTTATTTAAGGGCAGGAAGGACTTCAAATTTTGCTCCGCTTTTAGGTCGGCCCCTTTGATACCATAGAAAACAGAATGCATTTTTTTTTGATTGTTTCACAAATTTTGAGGCTTCATGCACATTAGGATTGAACCCAGTTTCAAAACGGGCTGCAGTAAAAAACTTCCACATAAGTAGCGTTACTGTGCTTTCCATGAAGTTTCCATGTACCTTTGAAAGATGCAGTATTGCTCTAAGAATCCTTTCACCTTTCTTAAGGGCCAAAAAATAAAGCTTTTCTTAATGACTTAGTCATCCAAAGTTCTCTTTAAAATCAAAAAGGAAAAACAGGCATCTCCAGAGAGCAACTCATTTCATCCTAAGTTAGATACCTAGATAAATACCTAGAATCAATCATATGAATTTTTCCCTTAAAAATGCCCATATTTCTCTGTTGGCAGTGAGGGGAAACTGAAGGTTTTAACAGAGCAGACGAAAATTAAATGTTCAAACTGAAATTATGTACATTTAGATGTGCACAGTTAGATAGGGTGAATACGGTCATTTGTTTCTCCTTTCTTGTGGTAAGGCTTCCCATGAATCAGTTCTTGCTTTACATGGGTGCATGATGAAGCACCAGAATTCCTGGAGCAGCAAGGACTTAAAAGTTACCTGTGGTCCCAAACCACAAGAATGTATTTAATTAGAACTTTCCTTTATATTTATAAAAATGTTTATTTTTTTAATATTCTAAAAAAAAAACCAAACCAAAAACCGAAACAAACAACAAAAACAACAAAACCCCAAGCCCACAAACAAAAAAAAACAAAACCAAAACAAAAAACCACCAAACCAAAACAAAAACAAACATCATCAACAAGAAACCCAAACAAACAAAAAAGATCAAAAAAAAACAAAAAAAAAAAAAGAGAAACAAAAAAAAACCAAAAAAACCCCCCAAAGAAAATCAAAACAACAAAAAAAATAAAAACACACAACAAGTTCAGCAACTCTAATTGCATAAAAAGCATTCAGCCTAATTAAAGCCTTTAGTTCTTATGGGGTAGATTTGGAATCCTGTACCTTCCAGAAAGGCTTTCCTATAAAATAACTTGATATTGAAAACTGAGATACAAATGACACAATACAGTTTAAAAACTCAATACAGACAAATTAATTTCAGTTTTGAAATAAAAAATTGGAGTCTACATTTCCAGTGATAGCACAAAATTTCTTTCTTCTTGGTAATTCCTGTTTTGTACCATAAAATCCCTCAAGAATGTTTGCCACTTTTCTTAGTTTAAATTTATGCTTTTTTTGGCAAGAAAACTCTACTTGTCCAGTAGGGCCCATTTTGTAAAGGTACATAGAAATATGGCCAATCTGATCTCCATGGTACTTGTAAACTCTTTATCACTGGGACAAGATGCTGGCAAGTTCCTTTTTAGCACTTTAAACAGTGACCATACTTAGTCAGCTCCTTTGTTGTCTTCTTTTTTTTCATCAACACTCACTTATTTTTACTACTATAAATTCATTGAAATTCCTCATGGCAGCCTTTGATCTAATCACGTTCTTCACATAGTAAGATAAGACAAATACAAATCATACGTCGGCTAAAAAAACCCTCAGCAACAAAAAATATATATAAAGAATGATTGTTTCCTTTTTCTGGCCAACTCCCTTACCTAACATTTGCTTTTTAAATTGAGATTGAAAGCTCCTAAGGAAATGAAGGTATCATGTTTAGCTATCCATAAGCTTATCATTGACTTATAGACGGATAGATAACATCATATTATACTCTCCTGAATTCTGTTAAATAGCAGTAGTCAAGCTCAGGAGGATGGGGAGGGATCCTGTCAGCATTGATACCTTTAAACATTTTGCATATGAGACCATATGTTGGTTTGCACAGTTGTCAAACGATAAAGATGAATAGAAGACACGGTGAACAATGCTCCTTACTGCAGTGTGCAGGCGCTTTCTTTAGCATCTGTTTGGACATGGTTTTGACACTATCTAAAGCCAAAAAAAACCCTCTTTTGCCTTTGCAAGGATTGTGTTTCATACAAATAGCCTTCTGAAAGATTTACAGAAGCTTCTGCTTGACACAAAACCTGGAGGCTATCTGTCAAAACAGAAGAAAACAAAGAGAAGGAGAGGGAGGAAGAAAAAAAATTTTTTGCCAAACAGATGGAATTGGCAGTTATCCTGAAAGAAAGATGGGTTATGGCTCTGCCCAGTACTAGGGATTTAAAAATAATTGCCTCAACTATGAATATTTTCATCTGCTTTTTCTTATTTTTTTTCTCCCCACTTAGAGATACAAAATAAGTTGTAAAAATAAGGAAAAAAAAGAGGGACAGTTAAAAATGCTTTTTAAATGTTTTTCAGTATCTTCCTATGACAGATTCTTCTTTTGCAATAGTTACAATAAGAAAGTTAAATTCTAAAGTACTTAGGTGGTAAATCAGAGTCCTACAAAGCAGTCTATAAAGAAAGAATTCCTGTATTTTCACTGAGGCACATAGCTCAAAAAATTTTTCTTTGAAGAATCATCAGTTTTGCTGCAAAATAAGACTTTTATACTTAAAACGGAGTTGATGTATTGAGCTTCATGACTGAAATCCCTACTTAGCTCCTAGCCATTCTGAGTCTGTACGTGCTTAAGTCTCCAATGGTAAAGGTCTGTAGGTGCCTAAGATTCTGCATTTGGGCGTATCTAAGCTGCAACATCTTGGCAGCACAGGCTGTCTCTGCAATTACCTCCTCATTTAGATAGTCTTATTTTTAGCCCTGAGAGCACAAGTTTTATAGATGTATTTATACGATAGATCAATAGATGGATGACAGATAGATAAAAACAGATAAAAAGAAGCCTAAATTTACTATACTACCTGATCCAGACACCAACATAATTTCATTTCAGTCAGTGAAACCTTCTGGAAAGAGATCTGTGTACTAATCCTTGCACAAGGTAGTTATTAATGCCAAATGAAGCAATCAAAATATGTAAACATGTTTTTCCCTTATTGGATCCTTGGTCTTATCTCTATAAAATTCAGACTGTCCTGGGAGCAGGTCTTCTATCCTATGCAAGCCAGGGAATAATGCATACTACCCACCCAAGTGGAAAGTCTGTTTCAAATTCAGTGTCTTCTGAAATCTGATTTTTCTCCCACGCCTTATCCTAGTAATATAAAACATATACAGACCCATTTACGTTTGTCTCCACATCTCTGTTCTACCACCATGCCCCCATTTCAAGGAGTCCATTTTGTTTGTTTATTTATTTATTTGCCTTTGGCAATGGTTTCCTTAAAAGGAGGGAGGATTGTGTTGGAACCACAGAGAAACTGAGCTATGAAGGGCGTCAACTTCCAGTTTTCAGATTTTGACAAATATTTTAACCACTGAAATTGTATTTAGAATAAGATATTGCTGTCTGCTCTTCCAAATTTTTATAAAGGAGTAAAAGTAACTAGTGCTCCATTCTAGGATAGTTCCAGACTATGCCAATTAATAGAGATGTATTCCTATGGACCAGAAACAGTGACCTTATCTCCTCAGAACACTTGCATTTTAAACCAAAACTAAATTTCAGTGCTTCAGATGGTTGAATGACTCAGCCTTCCACAAGAACACTTGTTCTGGACCTTCTGTGTTTAAATGTTACATGTCACATATAAAGTATTTATAAAGTTAGTATTTCTTTACACAATTGGTTTATAAATAAATATGGTATACTATGAAAAAAACCTACTTTAAAACTGATATAAAATAATTTGTGTTCCATAGGAGTGTACTGATATTCCTTTAAAGAATTAATTTCATGTGTATATGCACATCTAAGCAGCAGAGAGATTTTATTTCTCTCCATGTGTTTTATGCTTCTGACAAATAAGTATGGGATGTTTTTTGAACCTTTTAAAAAGAAATTTTTGGCAACTTTTTTGTACGATAAAATACAGATGTAGAATAATAATATCATATCTCACTAAGTGTTGAAACATTTCAGGTGATGCAGAGGCTATTTTAGGACAGCAGAAAAGTAAGTTGTTCATGCTAATAATTGCCTATGGTGATAGTTTGGTAAGACTGCTCATCTGAGTGTTTTCTGTTCTTTTCAGGATTTCCAGTCACTTTACAATCTGAAGTGTCATCCATTTAAATGAGAAATATTTTTGTACACATCAGTTTTGCTAATGTTCAAATCCAAAGCTTGTTAAAGTAAATTATAAAGTTTCCATTGACTTCTTGGTCTTTGACTGCAGCTCCATGAATAGTGTTTAATTCTAGATGAGCATTTCAGCTATATTCCCCTCCTCCCCTTGAAGAACACTGTGTGTGCCACTTTTTAATTTGCCAGCCAGGAACTCGTCAGTCACCAACAGTGTCCTGCTTACCCTCCAAATGAAGAGGATACAGTGCCTACTGCAGTTGGCAGATGCAGCTGTTGCTCCAGCTCCTAATTTCCTAATAGCCCTTGCTGAAAATGGCAAAGAAACAGGAGGAGGAGGGAAATGGCTTTGTAAGAGAGATTAAATCTCAGCCATATGCCACTGTTTCTGCAATGACTGTAAGATACTGGCCAAAATGATTCCTGCGGGTTTGGCTTTCTCTCCAGGAATTTCAAAATCCACTCAACTTTGCAGTATGGACTGGAATGTTTGGAAATATAAAACAAGTAACATTTACTGTAACAGTACTCAGAGATACAATCAAAGGACCTATGATTCCAGGAAAACCCAGGAAAAGACCTTTAGGGCATCTGCGGTGGATTTAAAGGTCTAAATATATATACATCAACACAGATTTCCATTAAAGTGTGACACAAGAAGATAACCATCCTTTTCAGGATGCTGTTTCTTTTTTATGTGCCTACATTGGTCATGTCAGAAAAGAAACACCAGTTTAGTGGCAACTCTTATGCACTCTTCTCGAGTACTGGAAAAAAAACCATCTTGACTGAGGTCAGATAAGATGTGTGTGTTTTCAGAGCAAATTAAACTTAAGTATCCTAGCTCTTCACCTTGTTGCAATTCAGACAAATTAAAAAAGAACTGTGTACAAAGAATGAGGTAGATGTGGAGGAAGAAATGACTTGATGATTCCTCAAGAAGTTCTGTGGTGAGAACAGTGAGCATAGTCTGCTGTTTTAGGAATGCGCCCTCAATCAGTGCAGAAAGACAATTTTGCAGGTAAATATACTAACGTTTGTAATTATTAACAAAAGTAGAAATCTTACAGATTTTACTCCTCAACAATATTTTCTTCGGTATTTTGAGATGATGATACTGTATATCTGTAGTATTCTTTCTGGTTATTTATTTTGCTCAGTGAACTTCCTCTAATAAATAGTGCATTTCATTTCTTCTTCTTCCACCTTCTTTTCTTATCCTTTTCATATCTGATGGTGAATTATAAGAATGTGATGGACAGAACAGTCTTTGCCTCCAGCACAATCTTTCTACCTCTCCACTACTAATATGAATGCAGATAGGCAGATAAACACATATGAAACCCAAAAAAGGCAGGTGTGCTTGTGTGCACACAAAAACTCATCAACCTATCTATATGAAACATATACAAAATAGGAACATCTATCAAAAAAATTGCAAAAGAGCAAAGTGAAAATAGATTTAAAGACTCTGTTTTAAATAGCTGTCGCATGCAGGGCATGCTTCATAAACTGCAGATAGGCTTCCTGAATAAAATATGAGGATGTGTAGCTCCATGACTATCTCAGTGAAAAAAAAAGAAATCTGAAGAAAATTTATAAATAGGCCATACACTATCTCCAAAGGAATAAACAAAATAGCCATCAGTGACAGTATTTGCTTTTCATGTGTGCCAATACAAGGCCTAACAAATGTCGTCTCCTCATTTGCAAATTAAGATATAAAGGAAATGTCTCTGACAGTACATGCAACAGTTCATATTTGAAGTTTGGCACAGTGAACTGACAGCCACAGAGGAACTGCAGTCGCCTAATCCTTTCATTCTGCCTTCCAGCTACTGGCAAGGAGGGTGGAATTTAATAAATATGTGATGAGAAAAGGCTGTGAAAGGCTGGCGTATCTTCTCCTCCACAAGAACTCATCTTCAGAGATAATTAACTAGATGACAATATACAATGTGCCATTAACAAGAGCATTCAAATAATTTCTGGACTTAAGTACACTTTTAAGCCGCTTATCAGATTTTCATTTATGAATCTATTCAGCTGTCAGGCTTACATCCTGGCTCTTTATTGAAGCTCACATGGGAATCCAAACCTTCTAATTTTCTATACGGATTCATTTCAGAATCAATTAGAGCTGGTGGCAGCCTTGTCCCTGTGTGCTAAGGGGATTAGCTGGACACTTGCTCAGCTGAAGCGATCTTTGAATGTACATTCAACCCTCCTTCGAGAAAGAGTTGTTTTCCAGAGCATTCTGAAACAATTGAAGTACTGAAATTAACAGATGGCAGATAATCACTGGAAACATCTACAGTTTTGTCAGGAAAGGGAAAACGCTATTTCAAACTGCATCCTTGGCACTGTATAAGGAATAGAAAAAGTGAGAAAGAGAGAGAAAAAAAAGGAGGAAAGAGAAGGAGAATCAGAAAAATAATAAACATGAGAAAAATAAGGAAAAATAAAAAGAAAAAAAGAAAAAAAAGACAAAAAGAAGAAAAAGAAAAAGAAAAAGGGGAAAAGGGGAAAAGGGGAAAAGGGGAAAAGGGGAAAAGGGGAAAAGGGGAAAAGGGGAAAAGGGGAAAAGGGGAAAAGGGGAAAAGGGGAAAAGGGGAAAAGGGGAAAAGGGGAAAAGGGGAAAAGGGGAAAAGGGGAAAAGGGGAAAAGGGGAAAAGGGGAAAAGGGGAAAAGGGGAAAAGGGGAAAAGGGGAAAAGGGGAAAAGGGGAAAAGAAAAAAGAAAAGATAAAGGAAAAAGAGAAAAAGAAAAAAGAAAAAGAAAAAGGGAGAAAAGAAAACGAAAAAAGACAAAAAGAAAAAAGAAAAAGAAAAAGAAAAAGGAAAAAGGAAAAAAAGAAAAAGAAAAAAGAGAAAAAGAAAAAGAAAAAGAAAAAGAAAAAGAAAAAGAAAAAGAAAAAGAAAAAGAAAAAGAAAAACAAAAAGAAAAAGAAAAAGAGCAGGGGATTATTCTGACTGTCTCCCAGTGGTGCAGAGCAAACACTCTAGCCACCAGAAAAGCTCTCAAGGGCTGTTCTTTTATTCTTTTTGCTTCAGTAAGTACTTCACATCTCAGTTTTTACATCTGACCTTTGGCCATTTTCCACCCACGTTATTAACTTCTCTACTACTTGTCTTAGCAATTTCAGTTTGCCATCCCAAAACACATTGCTTTTGAATTCTTGAAGTAAACACTTCAGAACACACACCCATGTGGAACAGTTATCCACTCTTTTCTGTTTCCAGGCAGTCTAGTTTTTATTCAGTTATTCAGGTTGTTCGGGTATTTTGGCTTGTGTATTGGGGGTTTTCTGCCTAAATCAACATTTTTAATTATTATTTTGCACTTCAAAATTAGAAAGTTCAATCCATTTTCACGTTTGAATTCTAGGAGTCTCTTGCTTATGAGAAGGTGTCTGATTCTAAGCCATTTAAAAAAGTGTTAGCCACTAAAGTTTGAAATCAAGTTTCTGAGATTACTTGCAAAAACTGACAACTTCACAAACAAATAAACAGCCAAGAAATAGTGTAAGGAACCACAGAATCACAGAATAGTCTGAGCTGGAAGGAACCCACAAGGATCATCAAGTCCAACTTTTAAGTGAATGACTTATATGGAGATCAAACCTGCGTCCTTGATGTTGTTAGCACCATGCTCCAACCAATTGGGCTTGTATTAGATTGCACCAGCTCTTACCTAAACAACACAGAAAAGTGGTTTGTTCAAGTATAGTACTCTAAAGAGAATTTATTTCAATGTATTTAGTTTCAAAGTGATGGTTATATAAAGGACAATGACCTTCCATGTCCTAGGAGCTCTTTCTATGAATCACAAGACACATATGCTGAGGATCATGACCTCTAAAGAAGGCTGAAAGGTAGGAGATGGCCAACTGTGGTCATGTCAGGTATGGCCCCTGGCACTGGCTATAGTGGCCTTGGCAGGTTTATCTGTTCACCGCATCCACAAAGAATACCTACCTACAAGGAGTTCCCAGCTTGTCTTAGAGGCTCTCAGAGAGCTTCATGCAGAAGGCCTGCTCTAATTTTGTCACAGCAACTGAATCTGAGCTGCCTGGAGGCCATGTAGGGGCTGAGAGTCCAGGTCACTGATTTGCATCCCAGACATTCAGTGCAGAGCTTCAGCATATTATAATCACCGAAGACATATAAGTTCCCAATAGTTTGATTTGAGCCCCTTTGTGCTGAACGTGGAGAAAGAATTTAGGTTCTTCATTAATTTGTATGTTGTACTGTTAATCTGCTAATATGTGTGATATGTTCACATTTCAAAAAAACTTGTACATTCTGCAAGGTGCTTTTGACCTTTAAGACACCACTAGGCTATATGACACAGCAGCAGACCTGAATGCTCCTGCCCTGATTTGGAATAGAACAGTTTTTAAAAAAAAATACTTCCTTCAAGATGGGTTCAATAAATAATAGATGTTTCACTACAGTGAAATATTTTCCATTTAAAGATTGCTATAATTCCACTACTAAATATCTAAATCTGAACTTTTTTTTTTACTGTCCTGGCAGTCTTCTTAGAGTCCCTCTTATTTCCCTTGAACAGTAGTGAGATCACTACATTCATGTATGGATTTTTTTTTAAATCAAAAAGAAAGGAATTCACTTCATAATTCATTAATATATTGTATAATGAAACATGGGATTAAAGAAGCTTAGATGCTATAATTCTGCATTTTGCTAACTCTTGAAAAGTAAGGGCCCTAATGAACCTGCCTATTTAGTAATGTTGCTCAAAGTCTCCCTTCACTTCTCAGCTGGTATCCATGGGCTCCATGTGTTTTCATAGCTGTTGTATTTCTGAACTAATAATATGCAATGTGCTCAGTCCAAATGAGAATGAATCTGGAGGTGTGACGTTTTGATGTAGTTTTCTGAATGGAAAAGCACAAAGAAAACAAAGTTCATGCATTATTCATACAATAAAAGATTAAAATTATTAATGCAATAAGAATATATCACCCGCACACACAAGAAGTGGTATGTCTGTAGATCAAGAGTCAGATAGTACTGAAATTACTGTATTCCCACTGTAACAATTTTGAATAATTCTGATATTCAGAGATTTAGACATACAGGTTTTGCAGTACCTTACATGTAATAATAATTTTGGATACCACTTCCCAGTGGAGAAGAAGAATGCTTTATTCTTACCATATGCTTGCATGACGCTCATTTTAAAGTAAGATGACAGTATATCAAATTTAATACTGCAGAAAGCATCATCTCCAGAATTCTGTTACACAGAAGTTTGAAACAAAATGCACTTACACATAGGTGTAAGTAAGATTCAGCTTGTATAAGCAGTCACAAGTCTCCTAATTTTTGTAAAACCATTTTATGTTTGCCAAGGAACGTATCTATTATGTTCATTAAAGGTGACATAGCAACAGCCCTTGAGGGTGAAGATATCCATTACCAAGAACATCTAGCCAAGTAGAGCACTCCACAGAAAGCTAGCTCAGCAAACCAATAAAGTAATGAATTCTGTCTCTGTGAGTGTGTGGGTGCATATTTTTGTAAAAGAAAATACTGGTAAATGTGTTTTTTTCAATACAGTGAAATGAATAATCCCGCTCTTTAAATGTACATATCCTAAAAACAAAACAAACAAGTCTTTTTAAATATCTTTATCAGTCCTGTCTAATAACTTTCTGGATGAAGGCATCAAGAGCACCCCCAGTCTGTTCACAGACTACACTAAATTGGGTGGGAGTGTTGTTCTGCTGGAGGGCAGAAAGGCTCTGCAGAAGGATCTGGACAGACTAGATTGATGGACTGTGGCCAGTGGTATAAAGTTTAACAAGGCCAAGTGCCATGTCCTAAACTCCGGCCACAAAAACCCCATGCAGAGCTACAGGTCAGGGGAAGAGTGGCTGGAAAGCTGCCCAGCAGAAAAGGCAAGAAGGCCAATGGCATCCTGGCTTATATCAAGAAAAATGTGGCAAGCAGGACCAGGGTAGTGATTGTCCCTCTGTACTTGGCACTGGTGAGGCCACACCTTAAGTGCTGTGTCCAGTTCTGGGCCCCTCCCAACAAGAAAGACACTGGGGTTTTGCAGAGAGTCCAGAGAAGGGCAACAGAGCTGCTGAAGGGTCTAGAGAGTGACTCATATGAGGAGAGACTGAAAGAGCTGGGGTTGTTTAGCCTGGAGAAAAGAGGGCTCAGGGGAGAACCTTAATGTTCTCTACAACAACCTGAAATGAGGTTGTAGCCAGGAGGAGATTGGTCTCTTCTCCCAGGCAACCAGTGATAGGACAAAAGGAAATTTCCTCAAGCTGCACCACGAGAGGTTCAGGTTGGACACCAGGAGGAATTTTTTTCAGTGAAAGGGTTGTTAAAAATTGGAACAGACTGCCCAGGAAGTCACCACGTCTGTTCGAGAAATGACTGGACATGGCACGCTATGGTTTAATTGACAAGGTGGTGATTGGTCAAAGGTTGGACTCAATGACATTAGAAGTCTTTTCCAACCTAAATGATCCCCTGATTTTGTGAAAAAAAACCAAACCTGCTGGAAAGGGTTCTCTTTATTTAGTAATAAAGTATCTAGTGATGCTACTTTTGCTGTTAAAGTCAGTGGCAATTTTGAACCTAGATTTCAACTCAAGCACTTGAATAAGGAAACTATTTTACATCTTTCGCAAATTTTTGTATTTAAAATTGCTTTAGAAAAATAGTACATTGAAGCCTGACTGAAGAATACATTTGAAATACTATTTGTAAATTTCCATATATCAACTTGAGAATGAAACGGAAGACCCAGAAATCAGATATTTAATTTTTATTAGTATTTAACAGGAAGTAGCAAACAAGGGAATTGCTAAGGAAATTCACCAATGATAGATTTAGAAGAGTGGCAAGCACCAGTGAGGACTCAGAAACTGGCAGCATGGGAAGAAAAATCAGATATTCAACTTTAAAATATGCAAGCTCAAGGATCTGTGCAGAGATAAACCAGTTGCTACAAAGATTGAAAGGGAGGCATCAACCTGAAAAGCATAAATTCTAGGAATACTATACAGCACCTTAGATATCAGTTCAAAAGTGTGAAATGTTGTTGCAATAAAATAGAAAAGCTAATAGGCGTTTTGGGCTGCATATGTATTACCTTACAAAGCAAAGGTCTAATAGAAGTTCTGTTTCTAAGGCACTGGTGTGATTTCCCCTATAGCAGTGCATTCTGGGCAACAAATTTCCATAAATATACTGACAAACTGGTAGGCATTCAGTGAGCTGTGCAAATAAATAAATAAATAATCAGTGGGCTAAAGTGAATGATTTATGCCCCATCCCTGGAAGCGTTCAAGGCCAGATTGGATGGAGTTTTGAGCAATCTGTTCTAGCGGAAGGTATCCCTGCCCATGGCAGGGGGGTTGGAAATGGATGGTTTTTAAGGCACCTTCTAAACCAAATTGTTCTATGATTCTGTGATTCAGGGAGTTAAATAGACCACCTAAAGTGGCATTATTCTTGATATGAAAAAAAAAACCACTTGCATGAAAATGTAGTCTTTTCCTGAAAACCTTCTTTTTACCATGGTCAGATCCATACATACAAAAGGCTATTAAAGCAGCAACTAAAGAGAACAGCAGCTATATTTAAAAAAAATTCAAAGTATGTACAACAGAGGAACCACTGATGTTAGCTTAATGCATTAAGTCAATGAAAGTAAACAAGTAGATTCAGTAAACTGTGTGAAAGAAAATCTGTTTGAGGGGAACTGTGCTTTTATAAGTAACTTTTGGAGACAGCTGATCAAAAAGTCACCTAAATGATATGCTAGTAGGAGTCCTGGGAAGAATAGTTCCAGAGAATCACCATGTTTCTCTTTAGGATTCTGGAGTAAGTGAGAGAAACAACA
This sequence comes from Machaerirhynchus nigripectus, assembly GCA_013397975.1. Taxonomy (NCBI): domain Eukaryota; kingdom Metazoa; phylum Chordata; class Aves; order Passeriformes; family Dicruridae; genus Machaerirhynchus; species Machaerirhynchus nigripectus. The sequence continues at coordinate 1,714,610 of VZRQ01010471.1, read as the reverse complement.
TGAAGTATATTTTACAATTTACCAATGTTGGCAAAGAAAATCCTCTCACCAGCTTTTATCACTTTTATTAAGGAGCACCAGCTTCCAATATTAAATAAGTACATGTAGATAGAAAAAAGATTAACATAAATATAGATATAGAAAACCACTACAGAAGTATACAGATTCAAGACAAAAAAAACAGGCCCTAGCTTTTTTCACCCCGCTATAGCCAGTTTTTTTCTTTTTTTCCTTTTTTAAAATTTATTTAGTACTTCGGTCAAAGACAATATCTTTGGATAATTTTATTGTGAATGCTAATTGAGACCTCCTAAACCTAGCATATGACACCTGATTTCAATCAGTTCTTACAACAATCCTGATTTGATTTACCATCATTCTACACCATTTCTCACATTTCATGCCATTCATCACATTCCAGTTTTCAACCATTTTTTCAGCAGATTTGATATCTAGTACATAGGCAGTTCCAGCATTTAATTCCAAATTTCCAACCTCAAGATAAGGTGTCGTCCTATAGGCTTCATAATGCAGTCGTTTCTCTTCAATCCTATTCCAATTCGGTTACTGAGACAGGAAGTTCTTGCTTTTCTCTGAGGACTAAGGAAGAAGCAGTAAATACATATGAAAGATGGATGGTTTTCTGTTCTTTCATGCACTGTATACAGTGGCAGTATACAAAAAGGTAATTGCAAATCCTGTGCAGAGCTTGCATATCCTGAGATATAATATTCTTAGCAAAGAAGAAACCTTCAGGGCTTTTAGCTGTAAAATAAGTGTTAAGACTGCTTTATCTAGAATGCCTGAACTGAGTTTTATCTCACGTCTCATTTGCTTAGGCTTGGCTATTTTAAGAGGTAATCCAATTACTCACCTGTGAACAATATCTTGTAATTGAAACGATCAAGCTAATTTAACCGTGTGAGATATTAATAGCTTGCTTTCACATTCTTTTTTGATAGATATTCTGTATTTGGGAATACTGAGTTGTATTCACCTATGTCAGATACAGTCACATTTGGTAGTTCGTCATGTACCTGATTTTCTAAATTTTTTTTCATTCTTTTTTTAATTTGTGCTTTATTCTCAGTGCTATTAATTGATAGATACCTTCCACTGTCATTAGAAAACATTTTCCTTGATTCTTACCTAAACATATTTATTGTACAGAATTCATCTTTCCTAAATTTGTTTTCAAGGGGATTAACTTCTATTAGGATTCACCAATTTATGGCATTAATTGCCCAACAATCCAATCATCTCCATTTTCATGATGAACAACACATCTTTGTTTTTGACTCATAACTTTGTTGCATATCTGAGGAAGGGCAATTAAAATTTTTATATTATTCTTTCAAGTGCATTCTTACTTTTGCTAAATGACTTAGAATTTATATCAGCTCCTGTTATTTATGTCACACAAGCATCTTTCAGAAGAATGCTGTGAACAACCATTATTCAAACAATTTGAACTCCTCTGTGCTCCCTATAACATCCACTTCTTTGTGGCTATAATTTTAAAATAAGATAATAAGACTCCATTTAAAAGTGTTTTTAGAGATATAAGTTTTTACATCCATGTATATTTGGATTGTAAATAAAGAAATACTACATTGTTTTCTCATTTATTGTTATTACAAAAATGGACGAAAGTGTTTTCACTAATCTCTGAAAAATGTTTTCAGAATTTTTAAATTACTTTATATTTATGCATTTAATATAATGTCACCTATATATTTAAAAGTCTTAGTATAATATAGCCTATATTTTTAAATGTCCCATAACTCTTTATACTTATTGTGATTCATAACAATAGTCTATGATCTTACTAAAATTATAATTATAGTTTTTGTTATTTAAGGCGCATGCAGAGCAAACAATATTATTTATTTATTTATTTACTATTTATGCAGAGGTTTTTTAACTGATCAAACACCATTTTCCTATAAGCATGATATCAAAAGTTTATAATCAATTACTCTGATTCTTAGATTGAGGGCAAAATTTCACACTATACAGATTGACCTCCATTGTGAAATAGATCTTAGATTCATCCCATGAGTCATATTCCTGCCATTTTTATAACTGCAAAACACTTTTATAACACCTAATTTTGACACAAGCATTTCAAACAAATCATTTCATGACTTTGCTTGCTGATTTCCCCCAGTTGATAATTATGATATTTCAAAAATACACGTTTCATTTACTCTTTGATTTTTTTTAAATCTCAACTCCTTACTGTTTGGACATGTGCAAGTGCCATCTAAATAGTTAAATTGATTCTAATTTATTTTTCTTTCTTTTTTATTTAAATGGTTTATGGTGAAGAAAATAAAGCATTAGGGAGCTCTGTTCCAATACTGCCCGTTAAGGACTTGTTTAATTCGATTTTGCTTTTAGTTTTATTATTCCAATTTCCTTTGTAGTCAACACAACAGTGTAGCAGCATGTACTGACCTAGTAGGCAGTTAGATACACTTACAGATATTTATTTTCTAGTTTATCTGGGCAACTTGTATTTTTTTCTGTCTGCATTTTTGCACTGTAACAGTAATAATGAATTTTTCCACAAGGACGTTTCCAGTAAAGAATTAGAAAATTACATAAAATCTTCAGCATGAGATTTATCTGCAACTTCCGAAACCATAACTTTCTAATCATGCCCTGTTTTTCTATCAACAGCAAATTAATTTCACTGTCTACTAAAGAACTGCTACAAGACCAGAACATGAGATTTACTAAAAAAAAATTGACAAAATTATATCCCTCTTACACCACATTTGTCACATTTCAAACATTGAAACTGAAATATATAAATAAATATTCTCTTATTGGATCCTGAGAGCTTTTTTTGTTATTGTTCTTTTGTGGTTTGCTTTATTTCTGCATTATTTGATTGCTAACAATTGCATTTCTACTAGGATTAGACGAGTACTTCATGTCAATTTACAAGTCTGTTATTTATACTGTCTCACAGTGCCTGGTATCTGGCATTTTTATACCTTAATTCAAATTCTCCTATCAGATAGTCGTGTGTGCTAGGGAAATCATCTAGCTAACACTCATGTAAGCCACAGTGACTGGCCAAATTAGATGTGGTGTGCTTTAGTATTAAAAGAATGAGGAAAAACATGTGATGTGCTTTTTCACCTGCATATTAGTAGTTATTTTGGGATAGAATGATATGATCATTGTTTCTGTTTGGAGCATAGACTTTTGACTTTTTTTTCTTCCTACAATCAATTGCAATTAGAAGAGCAAGGTATTTTTTCTATTTTACAACATTAAAATATTATAGAAAAACTAGGAAAAAAAATAATAACTAAGAACAGATCTGTAAACATTCTGTTTTGCAGTAATATGCAAACGTTTATTTTGTGATTTTGTGATTTTATTTTGCAAGTAAAGGATTGTTGTGGTTTAATCCTGGTATGCAGCTAAGCACCACATAATCACTTGCTTAACATCCCCTCCCTCCCAGTGGGATGCAGACAAGAATTGGAAGTGCAAAACTACATTGAGATAAGAACAGGTTATTTAGGAAAATCACTAAACCAAAACACAAATCCAGCAGCACCACCACCAAAACTAAACCCAAGAAAAGCACTGGAGTCCAAATAGTCCCTAAGCACCAGGCAGCCATGGACAATTTCTCTCCCCAGCATTACTTGCTGAACTGCACTGTTCAGCAATAGCTAAAACATGGATGCCTTATCAACTCTGTTCAGTCACAAGTCTGAAACACAGCACCATACAATCTGCTAAGATGAAAATTAATTCTATGCAAGAGAAAGCAGAACACGGTTTTTGTCTGTAATATTTTCCTCTTAATTTGAGGAACTTTCCAGTTTTTCATCATGGTATATGACCTATTGCAATATCATATTTTTCCTCAGTTTACTTATAATTGGAGTTTGCAGAGGAACACATGGAGAAATCTGGTGATTTAGAAACTTCGAATTATCACATATAAACTCACAATCTGAAATCTTTCTGGTTTTCTCATCTTTGTGTTAGTATTCTCAGGGAAATAAATAAATTTAATGTCAACATGAAGTTTGTAGCAGATGTTTCCAGTATTAGTGCATGAAACACTACTGGGGAGTTCCAGTTATTCTAAAGTAACAGAACTCCAAACCAGGATGTTTGAAAGTTCAAACTTCAGACATCATACTCATGCCAGTAGCATGAGTCCCCAGTATTTTTTTCACACACTATATTTACACATAGTGAATAATTTGTCTTTTATGTAAAGAAAAGTTGCTTACCCTGCTTTCTACATGAAGGCCCGAGTCAGGGACAGAGTACTAAGGTTAAAAAAGAACTGCTTTGCCATCTCATAATTAACTGGACAAAGAAATGCTGATAGGTAATTTACTTCAGAGTATTTATTCATCTTCTCAAGAGCAGAGATCTCTGTTATTTGTTCTGTATCTGTTGGACAGACATGATAAGGTTCAAAACTCGTATAGGACAACATAGATTTCTTTGGGTATATGAGCTTGTTTCTCTTAATTTACTGTACCCAGGTATATTTGATATGAATTAAGAAATACAGCCTGAAATATTACTTTAATTTTAGTTGACTTGAAGGATTGTTTTGATCTTGACAATGTTGTGAAAAAGCCTGTCCTATCTTTCTTTACACTGAAGTGCTATTTCACTGATACTCTTAATTTGTTAATACTTAAAACTGGGACCCAGGACTTCTTCCCAAGGACAAAAGTTCTAATGTTAAAAGATAACAACTTTGCACAGTTGTTTTTGACTATAGCGTCACATTTCAGACCACTTATAATAGTTGCTGAATAACATCATTGTTACTTAAATAAAAATGCTACCCACTGTTTATCAGAATCACTTCTCTTTTGAAATTTACAATTGCATCACTTATCACAGCAAGAAATCCATTTTACTAAAAATAATAGAAAGGGGCACACTGTATGCCAACTTTGTATTGCAGTTCATTTGAAACAAGTGTATTCAAAACGTCTGTAAAGGAGTCTTGTACTAATTACACTTTCTGTTTTCCTATAATTCATATTCTAGAGGTTGGAAAATATATCTAAGTCTTGACTGACATTTCTGACAATTTCCAGCTGTTTTCTCAGACTATTTTTAATGAATAAAGATAATGGATTCAATATTTCAACATGATTCTTAAAAAAAGTTTTAAATATAGACTCATGTATTACTTTGGTGTGTACATTTTTTAATCTTAAAGGTCATTTAAATTTTTCTACAGTCAGAACATTTATTTTCAAAAAATATTTCAACAGGTCATGTACCTGAGCCAGAATACTGTATTAATATGAGTTTAGTTTTAAGGATGTTAGTAAAAATGTTATTTCTTTCAAGAAGGTTCTGTTATTTTCTGTACATGCTAGTTTAATGACAAATTGCATAAAAGTTTGAATGCTTTAAATGTTATCTAAGTTATAGAAGATGGTGTATTTCATGCATTTCTTTAGAGCCCTTCAGTCCAGTTGTTTCCTTAACTGAATCAAAAAAATTGAATGAATACTGGGAAAAAAACCCTCAGATTGCAATTAGTGATCTCTTGGAATGCATTCACAATCTAAAAATATTTGGTAAAATCCCTTTATTTTTTAAATTAAAAATTATTGATCAAAAATGTTAGCCTTCATAGAAGTTAATGTTACAAAACAAATGTAACTATGAGCAAGTATGTACAGGAACAGGAGCTGGATTATGGTCAGGAGTGGCATGAATGTTGGATTTGAAAAAGCCTTGTCAAATGGCTAATCTATGGATGGAAGGGTTAATCTCCTTGGATTAGTGTACATGTCAGCCTTGTACACAGACTAGTCACAAAAGAGAGAACAAAACCCCATGTATCATTACTTGCTTTATTACTTTATTTATTTATTTTCTACTATGTTACAGCTGCGAAATTTACAATTATTCTTTCAAATTGCAAAAGCACTATATGAATTAAGCAGGCTTTCACACAGCATGAATAATACAGAATCCAACCCCCCCAGGGTAACATTCAGCAACCTAAATTACATGACCATCCTCCAAACTCCTGCCTAGATTCTCTGTTTGCCGTCTGCATGCAATTGGGGTGAAAAACCTAAACTTTGAAGATAAATTCAATTCGGAAGCACATTTTATTTTCAATAAAGTGATTGAATGAGCAGCATTTTTCAAAAAAAAAGAAAGACATTAATGACATAACATCAGATCCTGAAGGACTGTATAATAACGTGCACAAATACAGGATCAAGGATAAGTAAAATGTCCTACACAACCATACCTCACAATTTTCCTAACGTTTTAGTGTTGCAGCCCAAACAAGACAGAACACTAAAATAAAATAAAATAAAATAAAATAAAATAAAATAAGATAAATAAAATGAGCCAACATTAAATGAAATGTAATTAAAAGCTCCATTTTCATAGTCTGGCCCGTACGGCCCTGTGACCATTGGTGCAATTCCTGTAACATTGCCTCCTATTGTTTAATTGCTTTTGTAATATTTCATACTCCCAACAAAAGATTAATAAAACAGGACATAGACATAACTGAAGTGAAACACTCTAGTCCCTTCAAGCGTAGTCAGCTAATTCTAGAGTGTCAGGTTCAAATTTATCACATACCCTCAGGCACATGGTTGCAGTAACCAAGTCAGGAGCTGGGGCTTTATCTATTCTCAGGGAAGTAAATTATCTAAACAAAGTAGAAACTCTCTCTAGAAGTGTCCAGACACCTCGAGTATAAATACACAGAGAGATGATCTAAGGTTAATCTTAGTTTCCTAACAGAGATTTAGGAATAAAGTAGGCTAAGTAGGATGACTTCAGAGACTGTCTTCTGTTCGAGTCCATTAGAGTTCAGGAAACTGAACTTCTACCACCTCTGTTTCCTAGGGCCTCTGCTCTGCTCCGTAAGCATTACAGAGACCCAAAAAAATGTAGAGCAGGAACTTCGAAGGATCAATGTGCAAAAAAATCCTGTTTAATGCCTGCAGGTAGTCAGAGATTAAAAAAACCCAAAATACTTTAGTTGTGGGGTTGTCTTTCTGTCTTATTCTTCTGGCCTACTTCAGCACACATGATACCTGAAATCCTGGAGGACCTAACCCTTGGGCAATTAATATTCTTTACCAAGCATACCTCCATCCACAATCAAGGAGTCACTCCCATCCTTTAATTTAACCTGTATATGTCCTCTCTGAGTGATATGGGACAGGTAAAAAGGACTGGATTGTTTCATTACCTTCCAGTAAGTTTATGCTACCACTGTGAAAATTTGTTTTATAGATTATTTTCAAAGAATGCTTCACTAGACCATTTTCCAATAATGTGAATTTTGTATTGTTTTACTTTGTTGTTTTGTATGAAATATTCAGATGCATACTGCCCTAAAAATGAACTCCTTGCGTACTTTGAATTTTTATGCAGTTACTTAACAGTCAATTAATTCCACTTAAGGTCACAGTTATGCTTTTTTATTACTTGTGATGATGTTTCTGTCTGACATGCATGTTACTTTGTTGTAACTCATAAAAATGATTAATGAAGAACTCCTAATTGTAGAATACAAGCTTTTTATTCTTGTCACTCCTGCTACATAAAGATTTCTAAGTCTTTGAAAGCCTATTACAAGCTAAGTGAAGTTTTCCATTCTGGGGTACAAAAGACTTGGGTAAAAATGTAACTTCTGTAGGCGAGAGCAGACTGGGGTATTCTTCCAGTCCTTGAAACACCCCTTAACTGAAGGAGGTTTCTCTCATTACCATTCAGCATATCACTAAAGCATGTGAATAATCATGTTATTCACAGTTTGCATTAAAGATTAATCTAAAAGTTAAACCCTTACCAATCTGGGTCTTGTACTGTTTCAAATCTCAGACAAAATCTATGCAAATATACTTACTGAGGTCCAACAGCTATATCCACGTAATCAGAAATATTTATTAGCATGTTTATTTTCTAAGTTAGTTTCTTTAAAGATGTCCTTTGCATACCCTTTTCCATACATATATATACATATACATATACATATATATATATATGCATGCTTAGCTTTCCAAGCAAGATTTCCCACATAATTTTTTTTGTTGTTGCTACCCTCTCAAAATGTAACTAATTACATTAACTGAAGGCAAAGTAGGTGAGAGGAAGAAATTGCATCTGGGATCCCTTCGTTAAAGGCAGGAATAACATTGTTGACGTGTCACAGGCCAAAGATATCAGAGATATCAAAGGAAAGAAAAAGCCTGCAATCTGCAGGATAATCAGTCAGAAAACAACATTAAGTTTGGCCTACATTTAAAGGTTTTCCTGACTTAGCTATGCTACTTAGAAAATACGCCAGGCCGAAGAGCACTTCTGGACTAGGCTGATTTATTTAGAATTTGTCCAGTTTGATACTCTTAAAGTTTATCTCTAATGGATGGTTTTTATTATAATACAGCAAGAAGATTCCTCTGAGTGTTGATATACTTTGAGATACCTGATGCAAGAACTGCTCTGCATGACTGTGGCATGGATGAAATGTGAAAAACTGGGTATTCTGTGCTTGATTACTTGGGAGAATTCTGTCTTGGCAGAGTTCTGTCATCTGGCTACTCTACATTCAGTTATTTTGAGGAACTTAAATTAGGGAAAAGATCGAGTATATCTAAAAAATGTCTGTCAATCCTGAACACCTGTAATCAAAGAGAATATAGCATATCTGAGTATATCTTAGGCACTGTTAGTCATGTAGATTTTCTCCCTCTTTGAAAATTGAGAGGGGCATTATGACAATCAACATTCCCTGTCTGTGAATATTTATTAACAGCAGAAGGGAAGTCCCAACAAAAAAGTTCCGATTTATGGGAACAGCTAGGAAAAAATAATCACAAACCAGAGTTTTAGTATTAGTATGTTTACATAAAATTAAACTGGTAGATATTAGTCTTGTATAGGTATAAAATATTTATATTGTCGTTGTGAAGCATGCATAAGAATCACTCAGGAATGAAGAAAGTCAGATAAAAGAGGAACAGCGAATATTTAAAATTGATTTTCATTTTCATTGTCATCATAAGAGTTTCAACGAATATTGAAAGTTGTAAAAAGTCAGAAAGGGTGAGGGACAAAATGGAGTAGACACATCCCACAACTGCTCTGGAGTCAGACAGGCATCAAGATTTACTGGAGCAGCTCTAGTGCTGAAATCCCTTCCCAGAGCTTCAGAGCCCCTTTCCCATGTCCATACCTGCCAAGTATGTTCTATTGTCTTTCTCAGGTAACCCACATGCATACCTAAGTACAAAAATGACATAATATATTCATAAAAATGACATCTAGAGCTGAAATTTTCAATCAAAATTGATTTTTAAAGTAATATGAGCTTTCATATTGTTTCATTTGTTTTGTTAATTGTATTTGTTTTCTTTTACAATATACCTCTTACAACCAACTGCTTTCTCTTACAAAACACCTCCTGCAATCAAACAGTTGAAGAGTCCCATGGAAACAAAAGTTGAAGTACCTCCTGGCTCCTTTGCTCTTCCAACTTCCACTGTCCATTATAACAAGATTTACTGGTAATGAATTCTATTATGCGGGTCCTAAATTTTGAAAAATCTCCTCATCAAGACAGGAGATCGTGATACATCTTACGAGAAGAAATTCACTTAGTGAATGAATTCCAGCACTTGGAGAGAGTACAACTCATTCAAAACATGGCATATGACAATCTTGTTTGAACACATTTTACTTTTATTGAAATATGAATTCTTCAATTCTTTCAAAATTTTGTGAGAAGAATGTCTTCTTGGAGTAATCTTTCTAGAAAACAAACATTCTTGACTGCATTACCATCCTGTATTTGAAGAGAGGCAAGTGCTCTACTCCTTCTTCCTACTCCTCCAGAAAGTGCAAAACTCTCCCTACTCTGCCACTACTGAAGCCTTTGTAGGGGTGTGAGCAGCAGGGAATTGGCAGGCAACAAGTATGTTTTATAGCAAATCTTTGGAACAATTTCTCAACTGGAATTTTGCATGAAAAGCCTGTATTCCCTGACTTCTCTCGATATTATCCTCTGTCACACTGAGCAAGAGAGATCATTGCATCTGCCTTTCTACACTGCTCTGCATTTGCACATATGCTCTGTGTCAGCCTCAGCCTAAAACCAACGGTCCCACCTGTGCCCATCCATTTGTCACTTAAATTCCTTCTAAAGTCCCATATTTCCCATATCATCCAGAACCATCTGTCTTCTCTAACTGAAAATCAAAAACAGAATACCAAAGAGTATATTACAGTACAATAATTACGTGTCTCTGTGACTTGTCAACTCTGTCACCGTCTTCTCTAAAGCCTGGAGACTCTTAACTAGACTAGTCATGATTTATGATTTTTTTTTTTTTCTGGTTTGGTTCTTTGGATGATAAACCTTTCAGGCCAGCAATTTTCCTTACTTCATTAGTCTCAGACACTGAAGAAGATTGTTTATCTGAAAACTGCCATAGTAATAAGTCCTGGTACTTTTCATGAAAAAACTGGAATTTGCCTTGTGAACTTGGAACGAAGGTAATCTGCTGTAGAAATGGTCAAGAGTTCTCAGGTGGGGAAAAAGAAGGTTTACAGTCAAGACCAGAAATCATACAGCTATTAAAAATTTTGACAATTCTCTCTTTAGAGTTGTGTAAAAATCCTGGTTTATCTTCAGTATAATTTGTTTCACTATCTCACATACACAACAATCTTGATATGACTACAGGTGGTAATAAATAGTGGTTAAAAATATATTTACTAAATTCCAGAGTGTTTTGTTTTTTTTGTTTGTTTGTTTTGTTTTGTTTGTTTATATTTTGAAACTATTTCAGTCATACTAGAAAGTTTGGCAACAGCACAAGTGACCTAAGGTCTCAAGTTCTGTGTACGAAAATAGAAATGGTTCCCAAAAGATTACAGACCATAATATTTCCTGCAATAGCCAGTGAGAACTGGAGATAATCCCTGTTTGTTTGCAGTATTCAGATCCTGCACATAGAAAAATCTTAAGTAATAAAAACTTTGGCAGTTTTTGTCCTTATGAGTCCCGTTTCAAAATTCAGTACAAATCTAATTTCTTTTTTATTGTGATCCAAATCTAAAATATGGAAAGATTGACTTTAATATCTTCAAGTCATCTTAAATCAGCAGGGACATTGCAAATAGTTTCTCTTTTTCTTTTTGTTTTGTTTTTTTCTCATGATTACTATCTATAATTATAAAACTTTTTTGAATTATGTGTATGCACTTTTTCTGCTTTCTCTTCACATACCTCACCCATTTTAAGATACATTAAATATTATTCTTCTGTATTACAGAAGATCTCATAACAGCAAGGTTATTTAAATGTTTGGATTTTAATTCTATTAGTCAAGTATATTTTAGTTTAAAAAGATAGTAAAGAAGAACCTTTTTACAAGAAAAAATATCGGCACAGAATGTTAGTGTCTGAAGAAATAAAAGTCTGAAATGTCCTAGTCTTTGACTGAAGCCTGCCATTGTTATGGTGAACACTATTTTTTATTCTAGTTTTGCTGCAAGCCTTTGAAGCTGCATGCTGAGTGTGCACCACCTGTATATGAGGAAGAACTTTACTGTGCAGGTGACTGAGCACTGGAACAGGTTGCCCAGAGTGGTTATAGAGACTCCCTCACTGGAGATATTCAAAAACCATCTGGACACAATTCTGTGCCCTGTGCTGTGGGATGACCCTGCTTGGGCAGGGAGGTTGGACCAGATGGCCCACTGTGGTACCTTCCAACCTCACCCATCCTGTGATTCTGTGATTCCAAAATGGCACAGGTAGCACATAGGTCATCTGTCAGGTCTGTCTTCTGAAACAGATGTTTTAGATAAATGGGAGTCTTGATGGGAGCACGTACCTATAAATGAGCAATGCAATTGATGTCTACATCTTTGTGGAACATTACAGATGCTTAAGCACTTCTCTCAGAGCCCTGCACGTGGACCTCAATTTTGTTACCATTTGCATCTGAGAGATTCACTTGGTGCTGGAACACATTATTGGGAACTAAAGGAGAGTCACTAGCCTTTCTTCTAGCATCAGTCTGCAGCCAGGTGGACATTACTAGAGACATTTCTGGCCAGCTCAAGCAGTCTCAGAAAGTCAGAAGGCAAGCAAAACTCTGGAGACTTTAAGTGCCTAACACTCCTTCACAGTTTCTTTGTTCCTGGGCTTAGGGGCAGTGTCTAACACTTAGAATAAAATCTCTGTATAGATATAGATGATATAGATATAGAGATATATATTTTTATTCTTTTTTATCTTACTTTTTTAAAACTTTTATGCTTTTTCTGAGGCTCCATGGGAACAAGAGGTTTGTTCTGCTGTTTTAGACATACAGACTTCAATACTTTCTCTGGAATTTAAAAACAACTTATAGATATTAGGCTGTGACCTTTGATCTCTCTTCCCATTATGATTAAAGGCAGATTAATTTAATAATTTCAGATCTTTGTACAGAACAGAGGGATATTGAAATCAAGGGAAGAACACATACACTGTATTAGAGTTCAGGGATAAAAACAGCCAAGCAAACAAATAAACAAAAGGATAAAAAAACTCAAAAAGATAAAACCTTCCAATCCCATCACTATACAAGATGTCAAATCCAATTATAAAAAATCATGCTGAAATATATTATGTTATATAACACTGTATATTGAATTAAACATAGTCAGTATTTAGATGACAAAAAGTCCACCAGATCATATTTTCTTTATTTTTGAAAACTGCAAAGAAAAACATGGATAATGGTTAGGACTATGTCTCTTATCAATGAATGTTTTTATAAACATAAGTGGGATATTTGTGGTGTTGTATTTCTCCAGACTGAAGAACAGTCTTGCTTACAGAAATCTGGGAGTTGGACACCAAGCCAGCACCTGTGGAAACTGAGTGCCACATTCCCACAAGAGTGCCTGATTGGCTTGAGTAGTTAAAAAGTTCAGAACTAGAGGATATTCAAGCAGCAGTGAATCACTCAAATTCAAAGGAAGTCACTGACAAGTTATGTTGTATAACACTTCACCAGATCTGATCTGACATTTTTTTAGTGGGGTGGAGACAGAAGTGTTTATACCACCCTATTTCAACCAAGAGGGGAATTACTTCATCACCTGTGCTTCTAATTGGGGATTATTGTCAATTATGCTAATTTGTTAGACTTCTAATAGTATCCAAGCCCTGAGTCATGTGTGCATTTTGTCATATTTGCACCTGGAGGCCTCCAATTAAAGACCTGCTTTTATATTACTTTCTATATTAATATTGTCTTGAAAGTGTGTTGTTTTGTTTTTAGATTTTGAAGGCATGAACAGTTAAATAGAAAACTAGCAGAGAATTCTGAATACACAAGTAATGTCTCCCCTCTGTCCCTCAAAAAAAGAAAAAAAAAAAACAAAACAAAAACAAAAAAAAAAAACCAACAAAAAAAAACCAACCAAACAAACAAAAAAACCACCAAAAAAACCCCAAAAAAAAAAAAAAAAAACACACAAAAAAACCAACCAACCAACAAACAAAAAAAAAAAAAACAAAACAAAAACAAAAAAAAAAAACCAACAAAAAAAAACCAACCAAACAAACAAAAAAACCACCAAAAAAACCCCAAAAAACCCCTAGGACTTAAGTGCTTAAAAAACTCCTTGAGAAATCCTGTCAAAATTGTGGTCTTTTCCTCTCATTATCCCAAGCCATAGTTTTTGGTTTACTAATACCAAGGGTTTTTTAAACTTTAATGCTAAGGGTTTATTTCAGTTATGCTTTCCTCTGGCCAGCAAGCCTGCACATATGTACTTCTCTGAATCAGGGCTCAGAGCATTCCCATCAATAACAGGAAGACACTGATTAGTTTACTAAGGTCCATTACTTTTGAAATTCTATGTAACTCCTAAAATCCACCAGAATACAGTAGGCTGTCCTAACATCTGGAACTTTTTAAACAGAATTAAATTATTAGCAGATGATTTATTATTATTAGCAGGAACAGATTTATTGGTATATATAAATTTAAGTCAAAGTGATTGGATTGTGCGTTTTTAAGCACATAACTGACATTATTCTTCTTATGTGGAATCTACACTTTAGACTAAAATGCAGTTATTTCCTACTTTGAACAACATAAGAAGTTATATATACAAGTTTAGAAAAGTAATGTAGTAATCTTAATTTTGAAAACTAACATATGTTCAGATAATTACTTGCTTTATTAATGGATTTCAGGAGTAACCATTTTTTAACCTTGTGAACAAATTAAAATAGCCCTTATCTTACTAATGTGAAAATCCCTTCTGTGCTCTATCTGGTACATTGGTAATTAAGGATTTAGAGGCCCTTTGCCTGAATCTCCTCAGTGAGGCAGGTAAAATCACTGAGTATGTGACTACCTTTGTAAATCCTCTAGATTATAGATATCAATGCCAAGTGTTTATTAATTTTGAAAGTTCTGGAAACATAAGCATAGATAAATTCGAAGGAACTGCCATTTCACAGTCCCCATTCATTGATAAAACCAAAAAGGAACTTTTTCTCTGATAACATGTAAGAGTATGAGCAGAGTTAAACTAAAGATCAGATAAATTATTCCCTGTACACATGTTTGAGAAGCTTGCAAGTGAGGCCATGTTGCCTTCATTTACAAGTCTCCATAACGATGCGGTAAAGAACAAAAATTAGACACAAGGAGCACTTCAATGACTAACTTTTAAGTGTCCAGAAGAATGAGTTGCCCAGACTATCCTAAATGATGCACTAAGCTAATGTACTTAGCAAAAGTATTTGCAAAAAACTAGCATAATGAGTAGGAAGCTCTGAAAACAAGCCACCTAAAAGGCTCCATCTATAAATGCAGCAGCTGAGACAGAGGCTGGAAGTCAAAACAAGAAGGCTGGATTCAGCTGGAACTAGAGGTTCAGGGCTCCCTAAAGGTCTTAGGGTTTCAGAATTCAGTTAGAACTGATTACCATACAATAAAATATGTAGTGAGTTTTTCTTATTCTAACTAGCAGCTGTAATTACTGAGGAATACTTTTGGATGGAAGGGACAATTATTATTTAAATTCAGCATTCCTTTTTCCTACTTCTGTTCCTTTCCTGCTTGTACAGGATGCAGCTTGATCATTGTTTTAAAACATATGTTGTTCATAGGTAGCAGGTCATTTATGTTCCAACAGAATTTGAACATCCAGGAAGTTTCACAAAACTCAGGTTGTTTTCCTTTCATTACCACTTGTTCTTTCATAACCATTATATTTCTCGATGAAGAACAGTCATCAACTGTTCTGTCAATCAAGACCAGAATAGTCCATAATAATCTTTTTTAATCAGCTGAACTGGTCTCTTTAGGCAGAACCAGTCTTGTTGCATTGTTACAGTGCAGTGGAAACATCTCACCCATGGCCCATTTTCCTTTTTTTCTTCTTGCACTTGCCTGACTTGATTATGACCACATTTCTTCCCTGATCTTGATTACTGCCTGGCTGTTTGATTAGTGTTGCTTAGCATTTTAATGAGTTGTGTGACTTCATCTAAAGTCAATGTACTCATGGAAACAAGAAAAAATCAGCGTAGAAAAGTTTGGGAAGGTAGGATACTTAAAACATGGCTGATATTAATTATATGATTTAGGATATGAATTTTAAAAGTGCTGATAACTTTGTAAAGAACCATTCAGCTTTTGTCA
Organism: Machaerirhynchus nigripectus; assembly: GCA_013397975.1. Taxonomy (NCBI): domain Eukaryota; kingdom Metazoa; phylum Chordata; class Aves; order Passeriformes; family Dicruridae; genus Machaerirhynchus; species Machaerirhynchus nigripectus. Next base: position 1,698,888 of record VZRQ01010471.1, on the reverse strand, counting down.
AGCCTTAAATACTACAAGCCAGTGAAAAACAATCAAAGAGTTTAGCCTGAATTAAGGTATTATTTTTATAAAAGTACATTTGAGGTAAGAATGACCTAATATTGTTTGGTCTATTCATGCTTTGCAGATTTATGTCATAATCAGTTGATTGCTGCTATTCATTACTTATATATTCAAGAAAAAACTGTATGATATATAAAAAGAGAGGGGTAGGACTTCTGCATTATGGCACTTGCACTTTCATACTTCTGCATTTTAAAAAAGAAACCCATAGGCTTTTTCTGGAGTGTTATGAGAAGTTGATGTGAGGACAAGAAATCTTAGATTCTTCTGATTATGTTCTCATATAGATCAATCTTCTTGCCACAGAGCATTATCATTCCCAAGAGAGCATGGTATGTATAAATAGATTATAAAATGTTCATAAATATCATAAGCATGTTAGGCTTAAGTACCATGTATTACAGATAATTATAAGCATATAAGTAGAAGGTTTTACAGTTAACCTATTGATCCATTGAACTTTATAGCAATTTACAGTAACTGGCTGAACACTCAAGAAGTCATATATAATCCTTTATAATCCTTTATATGTGGCCATCAATGACATTTATTTTAAAATAAAACATGATTCAAATGCATATTTAAAACTGCTTCTCAGAAATGAGTAGGTTTAATTAGTGACTATTTTTACTGTTTTTATGAGCTCTGATTTAGGAGCTTAAATAGGTTTGGGGATTCATGACCCTTGTTTTCTACTTTATTCTTCTCTCAGAAAATTCTTCTTTTGATGAAAGAAAAGTTTATGGTTTTGGTTTTGCTTTTTTGTTACCTTTTTTTTTTCTTTTTTTTTTTAAATATATGAATAGCTACTCGAGAAACATTGGTACAACCCACGTATTATACAAAAATTTACCAGCATACTACTACTGAAGTGGGTTTGCACAATAGGGTCTTACTAAAAATACCCAAAAAAGGATGCAAAAGTCACAGAAATCATCCATACAGCAGGGTGAAAGATCAGAAAGCAAGTACAATCACTGATCTGAACTATCTCAACAGATATTTGTATTCATTTAATAATTTATTTGTTTTATTCCTCTATATGATTCCCAATCATCATCAGGAACTTCTGCCATATACTGATTTTAACTGAAGATCAGAAAATAAATATAGCATAAAGACTGTTCAATCAATATGTTTTTTCTGAAAAGCCCAAAGAGAATTTTAAAAACTGTGTTCCCTTTTTTTAACCTGCGTGGCCAACACAACCGATCTCACACACCCATGAAATTATCTCATTTTTGCAAATTATAAATTTACGAACATATTTCTGCTCTGAAACCTATAATTGCACAGCAGCACTGTGTGTGAAAACGGGTTTATAGACCCTAACAGCACTGTAAGTGTTCAACCATACTTCCCTATGATTTCTGTTGGTCTTTACTCCAGGGATCACATATCTATTTAAAAATTAATTTTACAGATGCAAGGGCTTTTTTGGTCTAAAGAAATTTCAGATTCACATTCGTTATGCATATTTGACCTCTGCCCTTCATTCTGAGTCAGAAAGGGTGTGAGGCTGTTGTCTTTTTCTGTCAAAGTGAGTAAAACTGACAGTTGCACCATTAATGAGAAATTCAGCTATTGATCTGATCTTTTCTCCACTGCCATTGATTTCTGTTCTTTGTTTTGTCATTCAGACCAAGAAACCGTCAATAAGTTATTGACTGAAGGATAGAAAGTCAATCATTTGTATTCTCTGTAGAGCTTTTGAAAATGGAACTTATCTTTATATTCATTGGTGTTTTATTATGAAATTCTGAGCCTGTAATAAAGCTGTTTCCAGATATTCTGCACTTGAGAAGTTTATGATTATGAAAGATAATTTTCAACACAATTAATTTACAGATTAATCATTTCTAAATGGAAAGAGAGAACAACTCAGAATTAAACATCAGTAACTCATTTTACATAATACATATTTTAACAATAGATATAATAATAGTTCATCTGGTAATATAGCATTTTACATCCATGCATCAATGCTCAAATAGGTATTAGGTTTATTTTTGGTCTTCTTTAATTCAAGGAAAGAGTAAACAAAATAACAACAAGGTATAGAAGTCACTGGAAAATCTATCAACTACTGTTTCAGTGTGGCATAGAAGAGAGGGTTTGAAGCAGAAAGGATGATTGAGAAAATTTTTTATTATATAGACTTATAATCATTGCTAGATTCAATTTTCTCTTTGGATTACTAGTTAAACGTGCAGATTGAGGAATTCTGAATTCTCTGCCGGATGACCTCAGATTTAGAGGTGTATCAAGGTCAGTAGTTTTCAAGTAGCACTTTCTCACATCACTAGATTCTCTGTGAGTAATGTTTTATGGAACATTTTACTTGATACTCCTGTATATGGTCTCTCAGTTGTGTCCTCTGGGTAAACTAACAGAAAGAAGCAGAAACCAGAGAAGCATAGGCAGCTGTGTAAGCCCTATTGGCAAAGAACACTGAGTATGTTTCCATTTGACTGGATCCCCCGTGTCAAATAGGAATGACACTGGATGATAGCCTGCTAAAAGTACATGGCAGGAAACAGCCTCAAGCTTTTGAGGGAGCTGATCACTTAGAGGCACTTAGAGGCACAAAGAAGTCAATAAAAAAAAAAACCACCAACAGCTGGTATCAGAAAATAACGATTCTTCTCAAAAAATGTGTCAAGAACAATTTACTGGTGATTGTAGTAATTATGGGAATTATTATGGGGATCAAAATGTTAGTGAAATGACCAGAAGAAAATTAAATAACCACTGTAGTATTGCAGGAGGAAAAACTATCACTACTCAGGACACATAACCAAGTCAATCACAGTACTCCTACCAGTTTTCAGAATGCTTGTGTTGGTGGGACTGTTGATCATGTTCTAGACTCACTACACTTTTTTTAAATATAAACTGATGAATTTATATTTTCCTTATTCAGGATGAATAAAATTTCCCACAATACGAATGCACCTGAAATTGATAGGGGAGATAATAGCTTTCATTTTGAGAAATTAGGATAGAATAGAAAATATTTAATTTAGGATTATACAGAGAAGGAATACAGTCTTTTTAATTTTCCCCCAGGAGTAATTTGAAATCAGTACAGAATGGAAGGAATGTTGAAATTTGACAAATTTTCATTGCAGGGAATCCCCTTTCAGTGTTCCTGTGAGTACTGCATTATTACTGATTTGACCAGATGCACACTCTCTAATGAGCTTCATTCACTTTCTGCAAACACAGTGCATATTATGATTTCCTAATAAATGCCCTCCTTTAACAATCACAGTCATATGATGCACCTTTATGCTCACATACAAAAATGCATTATGATACAGCATGCACATTAAGAGGCCAGAAAAATTGAATTTTCCATAGCTCCACAGTTTTAAGCAGAAAAACTACTCTAGTGTGTTACAGCTGAGTATTCTGGTGGAATCCAGTGGATCAATGCCAGTATATATGCTTGTTGGGATGACAACAACATGATCAGAGTATAGCTACTCCAGGTATGCAGTGGTCACTGAACTGAAGATTCAGAGGTTATATATATATTTTTCAAACATCAAAATTCCCTGGTGGGGGAAAAGATTTTCATATTTACTAATATAAATCACTTCTAACTTATGATTTTTCTAAGGATCTGCTTAAATGCATAAAAGTTATACTCAAATGGAAAACAAAGTCAACACTAAGGTTTGAATTGATTTTGAGGAATTTTGTGTTTTGTTCTTTACTCAAATTCTAGAAACTTAATCATTCTATGTATAATGGACAGATTTTGTTGGACATAATTCTATACACAAAAAACTCCCAAACACCCAACCTTTTTATGTTTTAGAGGTGCCACTGTACCTTACACCAATCTCTATTTTTTTACAGGAGTGCTGTCATGAGACCCCTGACCACAAACGCCTACAGAAATTTATCTGAATCAGGATAAAATTTTAAAATCCAAGGAAATTTCATGGTAACCTGCATGAGGAAACACTAAGCAGGACACTTTTCTTATTCATATATTTATTTAGGCTCATGATGGTGTATAGCTGCATATTGAAAGCATGGGAACTCTGTATTGTAAAGGGGGAAAGTCCTGCAGGCAGGTTAAGTGGCAAAAGGTAGACAACGTCTTTGAAAGTGAGCAACACAATTTTTTTAGGTCTGTGGAAGTTATAGCTGCCACTTCTGCACACAAGAATGGATTGTATACAGCAATTTGGAAAAATGAAGAAATAGTTTCCATGCTAGTAGACAAACATGACATATTACAAAGTTTTATAGAGTTTATGTACACTGTGGTTTTGTATTTTTGGGTCCAAATACTAAGAATAAAATAGCTATTGGTGTTTTTTGCAGTTCATTTCTGGTTTTTTGCCTGGCAGACCTTGTTCAACAGGAAAATGTGATCCCAAGTTAAGTCTTCAGTTATTGCTCCTCAGGAACTCACAGCCAGAGATGTTTAATGACCTGCATTAGCCTGCTCAATAGGAACTGCTCTGCTCTCCTAAAACAGATGGGATATCTTTTAAAAATATGTGCTTTTACATTATTTTTAGTATTAGTATATTTGCTTTGTACTCAAGTCTACTAGAACAGATTTTAGACATATTTGATCTGTGGGGTAAAAAAAGGGAAAAAAAAAAAAAAAAAAGGGAGTCAGTCTATAAATTGCTTGCCCAGCAGGGAAAGATTATTTTTGCTTAATTTAACTAAATCAGTTTGTTCACCATGAAAATCTAGGCGTATACTTCATAGACATTTTTATTTATCAAAACAACTTTAGTAATCTATTGCAATTAAAACAATTCCATTTTTTTTCAAAAACCATCTTTCTCTGTATTTCACCACCTCTTTTTAGTCTCCTAAAAGTAAGAGAAGAAAAAAAAAGGCTTATTAGTGTATCACTAAGAGAAAGATACATAATCTGTGTATTGAATAATCAGTTTTTTTCAGTGGAGTGTTTCATTTATTTGCATTCCAAAGAATATTTTATGCAAATCTAGTATTCAAAAACTGTTGTGATCAAGCAATGATACTTGGTTACAGACTTTTATTTGTGCTTAAATATCTAGAGATTGTTACAAAAAAAAAAATTAAAAAAAAATCTCTTTTCCTGTCTCATTTACATAAGAAATATCAAATTCAAGACTGGGACAAGAGAAGCACTCATTTTAAATGAATTCCCCTAATAAATTTTCATAGAGCACCAAGAAATACTGATTATGAAGCTTTTAACATAGAAAAGAAACATTTTTAGAAGCAGTTCTGGAGATGCTTTGGCACTGATCTCAACCTTGAAGGAGAGTGTGTTCTTGTGACAAGGACAATCTGGTTGAAATTAAGGAATTTCCAAAATTAGCAGTTTATTTTTGTTCACATCAGAAATCCCAGAATATCAAAGAGTGCAGGAAATATTGCAAAGTATTTTCACTTTCAGGTTTTTCACTTGATTCCAACTCTGTTACTTTTGTCATCTAGAAAAGATAATATTAAATTCATCTAGAGAACCTGAATGATGAAACTCTTTTGTCAAATGTAAAGATGTAGTACATTTAAAATTATAAGTGACATTTAATCAGTTTAATTGTTTAAATGCTATGCACAGCTGTCAAAACATCATCAGAAAAAGATACAAGATTTTTGTCGGTCATTGCACAAACATAATGACACAGAACCCCATGGAAAATGACTTATGTTATACAGATTCAAACATATAAGAACCTAAAGATATACCTTCATTCAGTGAACAACAAAAAGATCATCGAACTTTTAATACTTCTGTTTCCTAATTAAAATTTATATCAGTGCAATAATTTTCTCCAAAACGGAGAGAATTGTAAGTTCTTAAAGGTATGGACTAAAAGTCGAGGGGTTATCATGTATTTCAGCTCTATTAAATTAGATTAACATGAATGGAGGGGTGGAAAGCTGAAATGCGAACAACCTGAATTCTGAAGCTGCAATTATAACACATCCTTTTAGCCTGGGTCTGGGAATCATCAAGTATGGTCCCAAGGGAATGCAATCAGCACTACTTCTATTGTGAAACATGATACATGCTTTCAAACTGCTTGCAAACTCTTCCCAAAATGAATTAAATATTAAAGTACTCAAAACACCACTTTGTGAGTTTTTAAGTCATTTTAAATAGATCTTATTTGCTGATCAATATGCTTCCGTTTGTTGACATACACATGTGCCCTGTTAAAGATATGGATATTTTTCTCTTATCATCTCTGCCTGATTTGCAGCATGATGCGTGAAACAGATAAAGTGGGATGAGATCACCCTGTGTTTGCTATTGTTACTTCATGAAATTTTATTTCAGTTAAACAGATTTGGCACCATTTCTTAGGAAAGCTATAAATCATTCCTGTGCCAGGAAAAAAGATTTCAGAGAGAAATTTCCCTTAAGGGAAGTCAGTGGGAACTGCTGTTATCAAAAATTTGTCAGCAATCTTCCAACAACCATGATTTTACATGGCAATTCTTACAGAAAATAATGCCCTACTGAAAACTAGTTTCGCCACTTGAAGTAAAATAATGTGTTGTTATCAATTAGCTGAAATTTAAAATTAATTTGTAAAGTCGTAATACATATATATTTCCTTTAAAAACGAAAGTCATAAAAATAGTTCATACTGGTTGTTTTACCTATTTTTCTTCCTGAGATAATTATTGGCTTATACTATCCTTATTTCTGCTATCCTTTACGGCTTTGTCGACCAAGGTTTTTTGATCATTTTCATCATTCCTCACCTTTTCCTACAGTTTGTTAATGACAAGTGTTTGTTGGTATGTCTTTTTTTAAACTCTTGCTGAAAAATTGACAGATCTGATGATCCTTTAGGGAACATATCTTTACTTTTTCCTTTACCTTCTAATTGGCTCCAGGACTAGGGGCAGCCAGTGAGGAAGTTCTAGGGGATGCTGAACATGGAGACTAAGGTCTGTTACTGTCTTCACTTGTTCCATGTACTCTGATTTTGCTAGAGTTTTCCCATCTTAAGCACAGCTGGTCCTTGAGAAATCTCTTGCTGATCCTAAGACTTTTTATTTCATGTATCATTTCACTTCAAATCATATTCAGATTTGTAGTTTGATATTTTACCTGGGGGTTTTGAGTTGACTTTTTTCCTTCCTAGCAGTTCTCTGCATCTCATTTCTATGTGCATTATAAGGCTCAGAAATTATCTGGTGCAAAAAGCAACAGAAATTTCTGCTTCAATTGCTATATTTGATTTCCTCTTACTAAATCATTGTTAATAGCCAATTTTCTGAGAAACTTGGGTTGCTCAGTTTGCTGTAGGTATTGTTGTCAGTAACAAGATTACATTGTCAAAGAACTTGTCACCAGAAGGCAAACAAGTTTTAGTTTTACTCTTGCTGACCTTAGGCACTACTGTCCTTTTCACTTTCTTCAGGTTTCAATCATATTTGTATCATATTTATCTTATCTGCAGAAATAGACAAAATATCCAACCCAGGAATGTGGTTGGGCAGACAGCACATTCATTTCATTTCAGACTATGCAACAGTTTTTCCAAATGTCAAAGTATTACTGTTTTTTAAAAACACCAATGACCAGTTTTCCTCTGCTATAGAAAACTTTCACATAAAACCAAACCTGCCATTTCCTTCTGCGTCAATTTTCCTTTATTTTATAATCATCTCTGTAAGCTGCTGCCAATACAAAAAAGACAGACACAACATTTATACAAAACATGTATTTTTATTCCAAAGCACTGACGCTGTACCAGTGCGCTTTTTTTTTTAGAACCCTGCTGTATTCTACCTTTTATACACAATATAAACCTCAGCCTCAGCAACAAGACTACTCCCAAATATCCAGAAGTTTCAAAGCAGCACCTCTAAGTTCTGATACGTATTTTACATAAATACATATTCACAGTTAAAAATTCTCAAGATAAATGCTTTTTGCTGTAGCTTATGAAGATTTTGACATGATTAATTATAAATTTAAAATCTAGTTAGTTTTTCTTTGCAAAATGCCATTCAAATCAAGGCAAATTTTCTGCAGAACCATTTTCAATGGGTAGGTCATATGGCTTAACATCATTTCCATATGCTCAGTAGCAACATGAAATGCTGACTGGGCAAAATAAATTTTAAAAAGTCTCAAAAATCAGTTTTTGGTTTTATTCACACAGCCAAAGGGGCTTGGTGCTGCATAAAAGGAGCACACTAATTTGTACATATCATGCAAATACTGTTATGGTGCATCCTAGAGACCCATCCAACCTCAGAAAGAGGACCCGGATATCAGTAAAGCAATTTTCACACTGAAAATCCTGATGCCGTTTGTACTGACTGACTGTTTAGTTATCAAGGAGTTGCTTGAAACAGTGTTTTTCATTTGAAATGGTGTGAAAGTCAAGGGGTAGCATACTGAAATCGTGACTGGTGGACATGGAGACTCTTGACTTGGGAAGGTAGCACAAAACCTATTTAAGAGAAAGAGCCTTCTTTGAAGAGTACATGCCCAATCCTGGCATAAGCAGGGAGACCAGATGCTCTCAGATCTAATCTAAGCAGATGCAGGTAAAATCCAGGAGCAGCATCCACTTTTAAAGCCAAAAAATGAGAATACTGAATGATTAGAACTAGTTAGTAACATTTATAATTTTTATCTTCTCTCAAAAAAAAGATGAAAAGCCTAACTTCTAATTCAATATAACACCTGCTCCCAAAATGGCATAATTTGTCAAAGCAAAAGTTTTTCTAAGTAGTGGATAACAATGTATGAAGATGTGTAAATTTCTCATCCAAGTTATATAGTACTCAGCCTGATTAGGAGGTTGGGGTGAGTTACCTGGCATCTCTGAGGCTTGAAGTAAAATGTGCCAAAACTCCTGTGGAGCTGAAAGAAAATAGCACAGCACAGATCAGTGTCACACAGATGAATTCTCATCTGGTCCCAAGAACGGTCACCTCACACCTGTTTCCCAAAGAGAGAAGCCCCTGCCCTGTTCAGGAGAATGCCAAGATACTAATCAGCTTGAACCAAAACCATGCCAGAATCATGATTAATATTACACTTAAAGGAGGTAAATGACCTTACGCAGGTGCTTTGGCTTTATACCAGTATGGTTAATACACGTATGTTAGTTTTATTTGTGGCTGATACTGATGAAGACAGAAGTGATGAAGACAGTGAAAACTGCTGTTTTCTAATGAACCTATGCAAGTTTTAGCAGTATCACCTTCAGTATAATTGTATTCCTCCAGCATATCATCAACCTTCTTTTTTCACTTACACTGTTCTTCCCAATTATTTTAATTCTATTTTTTTTTTAAATTTTGAGCAGGTTTTGCTTTCTTCTTGCTGGTTTACTGGGGAAAGTAGAAAAGTTGGAAGGAAGAGAGTAAGTGGTGAGTTCATTAAGAGATGTCAGCTTGAGAGGAGCAGTGCTCTCCTGCTCTGCTATTTAAACCTTCCAAGACAGGTTGCAGTAATGCAATCTCTTTTTCACATTTAGACTCTCCTACTTTCTTGCAGGTCTCATTTTTATTGTGTGAGGCATTTAATCTCTTCCATCTTTTTCCTCATTCATAACTTGGTATCCAATTACAGTAACTATTCTTGCTTCCTCATGTCAGCTATATCTTTTCAATATTTATTATTTTCAAATAGTATCTCTTACCACAGACTTTCTTCATATTTTTAGCCTTAAAAAGCCAATTAAAATTCACAGGAGCTGATAAATCTAACTTTTTCACTGTTTTTATCGATTTTCATCACAGTAAGTTTTTACATGCAAATACAGTCTTCAGCTTGATATTTCAGAGTTAGGCAAAAAACCACGGCCATTTGCAGTTTATGATTCCTACTGAAATTCGCCCCAGGTGAAATGTTTGATTCACTGTAGCTGATCAGAATGATTAAGATATCAAGTTTAAATAACTATGCTTCATCTGACACCTCAAAACTTGCACGTACATCTGTTTTCAAGAGAACTGGCAATTCTGCCTCGAGACAGTACCTGGTAACATATTTTAAGTAGGTACTAATTGCCACCTTCAAGTTAGATGAGCTTGCACAAACCAATAATATCCTCTGATTTAATCTATGTGTAATAATTACTTAAAACAAATACAATTTATACCATTTTAAAGGTGGCGTTCTGGGTTGCAGGTTCTCCTAGGGTAAGTACATTAAACCAAATTCAGTATCTTCTCTATCTCCCTATACTGCTGCATTTTCAAGAAATTTGGAATTCCAGTACGTGAAGAAACTGATGTACTCCTAATGTGCAAAAAATGATAGCAATCAACGATATTTTTTCCAGCCCTATTTTAGGAAACATACAAGAAAGTTCCCAACTGTTTTCATTCTCAAGGGTGAGGAAAAGAAAGCATTTTGCAATTCTTTTAAATAATCTGAGAATAGAAACAAGCCTAGAGACTGTAGCTAAGTGTCTTTGATTACACACTAGTCACTGACATACCGCTTTCCAATTAGATTTAATGCTCAGTAACATAATGTACAAAAATGAAAATACTTCAGAGAAAACATCTAAAAAAGGTTATGTTAAACTGTCAGCTCTGGTATTCTAATCTATCCAGTAAGACCTGTATTTTAACAGGAAAAGAACCAAATTGCAAAAGTATAAACATACCCTAATACTATAACTTAGTCCACAGCTGGAGATTTTGATGAGAAATAGAGTGACAGTACTGACATACAAAGAGAAAAATGGGCTTTTTATACATATGAAACATAAAGTGATAATTTTTTGTAGGACTTTTGGTATATACATAAAATTCCTACTACTGGCAGCAAACAGACAATGTAATACAGCAAGAAGAAAACAACAAACTATTTTTTAAAAAGTCATACTGTATATTTTTATTTACCTGGAGTTTTAAATTTGTTTTAGAAATGGTGACTTGACAAAACAAAACAAAATAAAATGTATCTAAATTCCGAATTCAGGATAAAAAAGGCAAAATACTTCTTGGATTTGGTGACTATGGAAGATATAAACAAGAGTCTTTCAGTAAGGGTTTCTGAATGTCTCTGAAGAATGACTTCCAGAGCTAGTTTTTTGTCCTGTTATATACAGGCAATAAAGACTTCAATTGTCCCTTCAATGAGTTATTCTCTGTTTATCTCATCTAAGTTTCTAAATAATTCTAAAATAAACCTGGAAGAAAATAATCAAGACTAATTTTTTTTTTATTTCAGTGGATGTGACATCAAAATATACTTCATCCCAAATAAAGGGTTTTCTTACTCCAATTTTATTTTGAAACTTTCAAAGAAAAAAAAAATAAAGGATTTGGGACTTTTTATCTTTTTAAGAAGTCTGTAAATTAAGAAGCTAATAGTTTAGCTATTTGTCCATGGATTAAAACTCTTTGTTGTGAAGATGACATATGATATTGTGCGAGCACAACAATCTAACTACCCATGCAGTGTTTAGTACAGAGGTCTTCTTCTATTGACAGTATTCTTGTCAATACTATGCCATTCCCTGAACTGACAATAAAAAATTGTCTATTTTTCCCAGTGATTCTTTTAACAGTGCAGAGACATGTTATTCACATAGGGATTCCTTACCTTTTGCAGATAAAAACATATCTGTGTGAGAAGAGCAGTAGTAGAGAGCCTCACTTTTGTCATAAACATCTCATTAACACCTCGTGTACTGACAGACTGCAGTGCTGGGAGCAAACGTGCCCAAGAGCCCCTCTCACAACGCCCCTTGGGGATCACTCACCCTCGCTGAGGTCTCCAATATCTCAGCTCCTGCAAGAAGGGAATGACACAATTGGATGTAAATGTAGTCTCACAAATTGGAAGTTTATTTTTCCCACCCATTTTCTGCTCCAATGCTTTTCAGGAAACCCAAAATTTTGTTCCTCTCCAGTGTAATTTCACATGTTGAATGCAGACTTTTCAAAGATGTAGCCTAGAAGAATATTGTTTAGTGCTACTTAGACCTTTCCAGAAAGACACAGAAGGCCTTTTCTATGAAAATTTCAATTTTCCACAATTCCTATTTATTTTTTCCATACTGAAAGACCTCTCATACTGTTTGTTCTTAAAATCTGCCTTTCTTTGCTAACCCATGGTTTCTATGTTATAAATTATAATTACTAATAGACAAATATGCTTAAAATGAACACTTTATAAATCTGAGTGTTACCAGTAGCTTCAATGCAGCACACTACAGCTCATACTATTTCAGTTACAGAGAGTTTGAGAAAAGTGTACTTTGTATCTGACAAAATCAAAAGGTCTTTATATTGAAATAAGAAAGCAAGTCATTAGCATCTGAGAAATTTTAAAAAGCAGTGTCTGCTACCAGAAATCTTCCAACTTTCTTTTAAAATAGCAATAAATACATTTATGATGAAGTTAGGAGGCTATGTGAGTCACTTTCTCATTGTATCCCACAGGATACGTGTGTATAGCATAGGTGATATATCAGGGGATGTTAAGGGTAGCAAGACAGGCAAAAACTCCCCCTCATCCTCCATTAAGTTTGGTGCTGCATATTTTGCAAATAAAAATTGTTTTTATAGTCACAGTTTTTCCTGACCTTCCTTAATTAGTGACTGCAGTTTCCCAACATGAGAGATTGCAGAAACCTGAAAACATTAATGACATTAAGTACTGCAAGCAGACACATCCTTCCTTAATATAAAGAAGAAAGTTTCCACAGAAGTTCAGCTGTTAACTTGAGAGTCTGTAACAGGTCAAGATATTTGATGCAATGGTTCAAAAGTATTTAAATTATTTAAGTATGTGTGTGATACATTTATAGTCATATAACAGTTTAGGCAGATAAGACAACTAAAACTCACATAGTCTGTCTTCCTGTTTAGGGCAGAGCTAACTTTGATATTAGAAGTGTGGAAAATAAGTTTCTAAATCCATTCCTAAGTCTGAATCATCTTATTGTTGAGGGTTTGTCCAGGGCTGTAGTTGATGAGTTAACAGCTCAGAGTCGTGGTTGTTCCAGAACCAGAACATTAAAATAAAATTCGCGTATACATTTGACCTTTCTGTCATCAATCTTTGATTTGTGTATACCTACTGACATTCTAAGAAAATATTAGCAAATATATATTTATTTTTAGCTTTCATTTTTAAATGCTCTTTACATGAAAACAGGCAACAAAAAGCATTTCCTGCATCCACTCTTATTTTTTCCTGTTCATACAATGTATATCCACACATGCTAACATTCTGGCTGTGTGATTCATCCCACCATGTTGCAATAACTGGTGTGTTTTCACACTTTTCCTCCAGCTTTATTGATTCAAATTCATCCTATTTAACACTCATGCCACTGGATAATAGGAAACTATAGGTAAGGAAAATGTGCTGCTGCAAATGGATTTACAGCCTTGCTGTGGACTTCCTGCAACCTTTGCTGTCTCTTCCAGAATTTAAGTTTTGGTAAAAAACAGAAAGTTCACAGAGCATCAAATATTAGGAAAAGCCTTCACTGTGTAAACCATGATCAGAAGTGTTCAGAAGAAAACAATTTTTCATCTTATTGCACTGTTAAATAAAACAGTGTAATTACCTGCACTGTTAACCAAAAAGCTGCTGATTGTCATAGCAGAACCAATCGGCTGTGGCACTGATCCACTGTGACTAACTGTGTCTGCCACTTCTGGGACCCCACTCAGTTGAAAATGTTTCTTCAATGTAATAGAAACTTTGGCTACATAGTTTTACAATATTTTGCTTTTAAAGGTTTGCTTTTTCTTGAAGGAAAAATAACAAGAGAAGAATTTCATCTTTGGTCAGTGGGAACTGCTGGAATCTCTCAGAAAGTTGTTCGGCAGCAAAGTTTTTTTCCAGCTTATCATAGAATAGTTTGAGTTGGCAGGGACCTTAAAGATCCCTTAGTTCTAACCCCTCTGTCTTGATCAGGGACACCTTCCACTAAACCAGGTTGCTAAAGGCCCCACCCAACCTGGCCTTGAACACTTCCAGGGATGGAGTATCCACAATTTCTCTGGGAAATCTCCTCCTGGTCTCACCACCTTCATAGTGAAGAATTTCTTTCTAATATCTAATCTAAACCTATCTTCTTCCACTTTAATGCCATTCCCCCTTGTCCTGTCTCTATGTGTAAAAAATAAAATGTGCCTCTCCAGCTTTCTTGTAGGTTCCCTTTAGGTAATGGAAGGCTGCTACAAGGCCTCCCCAGAGTCTTCTCTTTTCCAGGCTGAAAAATCCCAACTCATTCAGCTTGTCTTCTCTTCATAGAAGAGAAGACATTCCAGCCCTCTGATCATCTTTGTGGCTCTGCTCTGAACTCACTCCAAGTTCATGTCTTTCTTACGTTTGGGGCTTAGCATATTTTGACTTTCTAGCTTGTATCTTAATACAATCCTAGCATAGCATTATAGGAGAAGAGGCAGGAAAAATACACATGAAATTCCCACAGAATTTCTGAAATGCTGAAGAAAAAGGTTTACTTATTTTCCCAAAAGGGGCTTATGCACCGGACATTTGCAAGGAACTACTAAGGGAATTTCTCCATCAATTATCCCATATTTTTTATTAAATCTACACCTTTCCTGGCATTTAAAATTGCCTTTGTTACCACAAATATTCTTGTATGCTAGGATGCGTTAAGAGACCCAGAGCAGAAAGCAGGAAGGAAATAAGTTCCAAATATTTCCACACACATCCCATTTGAGTTTCAGTCGCAGTTTGAACTGTAATCAGAGTTTAAAAGCTCAATCTTTGGCAATGCCACTTATGGGAAAAAGTATAGGGATGAAAGTGAGACAGTGTGAAAACAAGAAGGATTTAAAGTATTTTTAAGCAAGGAAGGAGATTCATTTCCCTCTGACCTGCATCAGAGATTTCAGAACAATGTATTTACTATTATTACTGCATTTGCAAAACATACCAGAAAAACAGATAAAACCTCTTGAAGAAGTGTATAATAGCAGAAGAGTTGCACAGACGATGACAAAATTAGGTAAAGTTGAGGTAGAACTATTTGGTGAGTGGCTGCTCACTCTGATATATTCTCGCTGGTCAGAAAGTGTAGATATAAGTTTTAGAAGAAAATGTAAAAAACCAAAAAGCATTAGCACAGTGGGGCACCAAGACCCATCTCAGGGCTCTGCAGTAACAGAGATGAATAAAAATTATGCTATTAAGGTAGCCAGAAATACAAATTTTGCTTACAGAGCTAGAAACTCTAGCAGTGTGAAACTCCTGGAGAGGGAAACATGCTTCAGGGTGGTTAGTTCTGCCACCGAGAACATGCATCTGTAGCATCTAAACAACTGCAGATATAAGCGAAAAAGCAGCATCAGTAACTTTACTTCCTTTTGGATAGTAAAAATGCCTTACAAGAAAAAAATGGGACAGTTTCTCATTCTCTAGCTGCTCACAGCAAGTAATGAAGTAAGCTTCTGTTAAAGGAAACTGGGGGAAGAGAGCTGGCAAGAGTGGTGACCAGCAGGGAAGGATGGACACAACCAACTTTCCAATTCCCAGGCTGTGCCTCGCTTTACCCTGACTAAAGTTAAGTGACTGAGGAAAGCTTTGTCAGCCACACTCACTTTTCCCAGGAAAGATATTTCATAGCTGTCTGCAATAGCTGGTAGGATTCAGCTGCTAGAGGTACCAGCTCTTTCTTATGGTAGTAGATAGTTTAGTCTTTCACACAGATAAATATAGGTCAGATTTGATCAATTTTGGTAACTGCCCGTATTAATCAGTACTAATCAGTTAAATGTATTTAGGGTGTTCTCTGACAGTGAGCTCTACTTGTATCTTATGACTTCTGGCATACATACTTCAAATTTTTTTTTGCTTTCCAAAATTAAGTAGTAGCATTCAAATTGTTTGTAGGGAGTGGTCCATGGCCAGTGTTAATTACCCAGCTGTTCTTAGGAGTTGTTCAAGTAGTCCTGCTTGGTATGAATCAAAACTACGTCAGGTACTATGCTAAAAATTTAACAGCGTGGCAAGTGAAGTAACAGCAGTAATGGTAGCATGGGAGTCCTGGCACTGTCCAATTTTCCAGGATAAAGCAGCCCATATGTCTCTTTCCTTAATCTGTTTAGGCCACTTTAGAGTCTTGTGCTTTTTAATGGATGAACATACATCTATAAGTTTTTGCCTAAAAGGTGTACATCAATCACTTTTATGTTAATTGCTGCTAGACAATGGAAGTCTGTATACAGCTAAGTGTCAAGAGACAAGCCTCCTGCTGAAACATTAAAATAGCCTAAGTCTACATTTAACTAGTTAAACATCAAACAGGCCACAGAACACTCCTAGCTAAACTAGTGCAGTAAAACCGTCAGGGGTAAATGGTAAAGGTTCAGATCCAGCTCATCAGTATAAAATTATCCCCCTGGTCTTAGCATCATCTGATTACAAATTAATAAAACAAGAATCTATATTACATTAAAATATGTTTGCAGTGTTAGAATTCCATCTCTGGTGGATGCTTTTCATGACAATTTCAGACTTAAAAAAGTTTTCTTTTAAATGAAGTTGAAATGAAAACATTGGAAAAATCTTGCCAACAAAACATTATTGTTGCATTTGAAATGTCTCTGTTGCTAAATCTCCCATTACATTTTTAGTTTACATCACCATGCAGTGACAACTGCATAAAACCTAATGTATTTCCTTGAAATTCATGTCATCTGCAGAGACTCATACCAATGAGTACTGTATTACAGCAATTAACACAGGCATTCAGTCTTGAAAAGAGTTTTTCTTGGAGAATACAAAATATTAATGTTTACTCTTGGTAAAAATCAAGTGAGAGTTCTTTAAGTGGCACTTGTAATTAATGGCAAGCATAAGGAGTGGTGAGAGTAACTCTGCAGGAAGGCTGGAAATTATTTTGTTTCTGGTTTTCTTACACAGCTGCAAGAAGCAAGAAACCAACAGGGTTTACATATCTACCAGGAACCAATAGGAGTTACATTTCTTGTTGCTTTCATGCACCTGCTGGCACTAACAACATTATCATGTTTGGGTGACACAGGCAGGCACCAAGAAAAGGAATGGGCTATGATGGTGACCCTAGTACTTTTCCATGCCATTGAAATATTACTGTATCAACTGAGATGTGTCTTGGAATGTGTTGCACCCACTTTCTGTGCCTGCTTCATCTTCTAATTTTGTTGTCTTGTCTACACAAAAACAAAGCAGTGACAGAACCTAAAAATGCCAGTTGTCTACTGTATAGAGTACAGATACATCTGCATTGTATTTGCTTCTGGTAGGTTTATTTTGATGTGATAAAAAATATTTCTTTGTATTAGTGTATCTTCCCTGTAATTAATAGAAAGCTTATTCATATTAGCAAATATTCATATTTTTTCCTTCTTTTGTATCCTTTTTTGTGGTCTTCATCATATATGCTCTCAAAGTATTTATTTCTTTAAAAAATGCAAAAGGTATTTAAATAATTTTCAAATAGGTCTTTACTGCTGTAGTTTATACTCTACCACATGGTTTTACTGAATCTAAAATAAAATAATAAACCAGAAAAAAACCCACAAAATCAAAATTAATTGCCCACAGCAGCCCAAATAACATATTGCATTACTGCTTATAAGCACAACAGTGTAGCAAAATCAATAAATCCTGCTCTCACAGAACTATTTTGTGTCAGTACATGTTTTCTTAATAATATTTAATTATTTTTCAAGAACCTTTCCATGTTAGGAAGAAATGTATACAACTATTTAATCAATAATATATTTCCCTTTGATGTTATCACAACTCCTTTGCTTTTATCAGCGTATGAAATGTTTATGGTTAAACAAAGCTTGCTGAATGTTTATGTGATTTATCAGCTTTAGGCAGGAGGTTTCTTTTTAGAAAGTAAACTGAAGATTTGGGCTCTGGTCCAGGCCATCTCATAAACACGTGGTTAATTATACGCACAGAAAAAATGTTCTTAAAGTCATGCACAAAAAATTTAAACACATTTTATTTCTTCTGTCTGCATCAAAACTTAAATTAGTGAGAGATGCCAGTCCTGTTCTCTTTTGGCTTTTTTCCTTCTTGGAAGGTTGGTTACTTGGAAAACCAAACTATTCTAAACTGTGATAAACTGTTAAATTCTATGGAGGGATAGAAAAGTTTTGCCAGTTCATACTGAGAACTGGGTAGACACCTGGAAACTTTATTTTTAGTTCTCTGCACATCAGCTTGTCACCATTTTTCAATACCTAGTTTACACTATAATGACACTGTAAGTGGGAGCCTCAGTCACTGTCTCCCTGCTGACGAAGTAATCAAAATACACCTGTTTTCTACTGGGAAAAATGCAGCCGTTGATGTGGTGGCTTTTTAACCTGCAAGATGGTGATAAACTAGCATGCTGTAAACATTTGAATTGGACAAACTTTCTCTTACTGTTTGAAAATTGAACATGAGCAGCAGGACACTGGCTCATGCATTCCTCTGTGTGATGACAGAAAATACAGTCCCACGTAAAAAAATTATAGTCACACCTAGCAAAGAAATTCCAAGAATTTGACCTATGGGAAAAACCTTATTGACTACAGCTTCAGCACTGATTACGTAAGGATCATGCCCAGGGTGAAAAGAGGCTTTTTTGTCGATAGGAAGATGTCTAACATCTTATCTCTAGTTGTGACCAATCTCTGATACTTTGTGCTATCTTATCATCCCATGCTACAAAGTGAATAAAAGCAAAATAAAATATTCTTGGAGCTAGTATCTGTCTAACCAAACCCAGAAGCTTTAGATTAATACATTGTCACACATATCACATCTAAAACAACCAGGAGAGAGAGATGACTGTTAACCTCTCTTGGGTGGGGGACACCCACAGACTCATGTGCTTTAGTCTCTGACATTATCATGATCCCTTACACATCCTACAGTTGTTTATATAAGCTTATGTTCTCCATTTAAAAAAAAACAAAAACATTGGTTCTTTTTGCTTGCAATCCCATGGACTGAACATAAAGTCTTTCTTTCTGTATGCTTGACACCCCCCTATAACTAAAATATCTGAGTTCAGAAGTGATCATCTAGTCTTTGAAATCTTAAACAGCTGTTTTTCTGATGGGAAAAGTAACACAAACAAACTGTTGCTAGTTTTAAAGTATTTTAATTTTGGGTTTATACACATTTCTTGAAGGAGTGGGAGAGGAACAGCTTATTTCCCTGAACTTTGTTAAAAACCCCTACATTTAAAGTTTGACTTGCTACCAATTTCACGACCCATTGTGGTCTCAGAGGAGTCAAGACCATTTCTTCTTTTTTATTTTTTTTTTCCTGAGAAAAGTGTTAGCTTTTGTTTTCCCTAATTTCCCTCATGACATTAATGGATTCAAAGATGGTTCCAATTTTCATTGCTTTAAACACTGTGTCCTAGACACTCCCTTAGCAGGTCAACTGTTGAGACCCTGCCAATCTGATTGGGGATCTGGACACGTCCCAGTGACACTAAATTAACATTCAATTGTTCCCTCCTTTAACCTTAATATGGACTACATCCAGTCACAGTTGATAACAATAATATTATGCACAATAATGTTATGCACAAAAGAATTCTTAGCATATTCTTAAGGCTATAAGGTCACATACTAGAAAAATTAGGAGATACCGGATATAAATTCACTAGTGTTTTTCTTTTCCTACTATCTAGTACCATTTTTTCCCACTGCCTCTTGCAGCAAACTGTGAAATAAACTAACCCTAGTATTATTTCAACCCCCCACTCATAATGTGGCCCTCTGTCTACTACAACTCACACCATTCAGAAAAAAATTATTAAATATCTCTTTAGCTTTTCTATGGCAGTTATCACTACAGTATCTGAATGTTTCATAAATATTAATGGGACTCTTCATAGCATTTTAGTAAGAGGAAGGGGTGGCAATCCCGTTAAATAAAACTGAGGGGAATTACAAAGAAGCACAATTTGAAATCAAACTTATTAACACAGTTAACATTAATGCATTTTCTATTTCCAGAGCAGTTCTTACAGACAGCAACTGCAGCTGTGAGCTCTCAGCAGTTCTGAAGATAACCTTCCCCAAGTTAAGCCTGCAGAAAATGATGGAGATGTAATTAATATGCAGTCTTTAAAAACTTCAGCTTTCTATGGCTTAAAATATTGCCACAGATGTTTTGTAGTAGAGGCAGGAACAGGGTTCATTCATTAGGACAGTATTTATTACTCTTAACCATCCTCTGACTTCTTATTCAGTGAACCATTTCTGGTTTTGCAGGAAAAAAAGGATGATACAAATGGCATTCTTTCATTCCCTAGCACTAATTCACACTGAAAGCTTGCCATCATCTAGTTGCAATGAGTTTGACATAGTTATCATAGCACACGAATTTTTATAAAGACTCCGTTCTGAACTTCCATTCTGTCTTGAACTTTTGGCTACTCATCTCAGTCTCATTTTCCTCACAGAGAAAATTTTGATTTTGTTCTTCTCCTCAGACTCCTAATTGCTGGTTAGGGCTCCTTGGCCAGTCCACACTAACCTCCAGTTTCATGGTTTTTTTCAGAGTATCTCTGTTTTTGGCTAAAACATCTTCCTCTTCCTTACTGTGAGGGTGGGATCTGAGCAGGATAAACAGGTTGCCATCCCTGAGCATGGAGTGCCAGAGAAAATCCTTTGCCTCAGGCTGATATCAGTGTAGCACTGTCATGGTATGTTAGTCACTGAAACCGTAGAAGTCTTAGGTGTCATATGAAACTTGTGGTTTTTTCCTAAAGCTTCTTTACATCACGAAATTGAGATGAGCTTTATCTGACACAGAAAGCACAGTTCTGGTACAAATTCCACCTTCCTTACTCAATCAAGTACTAGATTGAAAAATTTCCAGAATTTATGTTGTGAAATTTAATATGTTCTCCATATTTATGGAAGAACATTTTGTCTGATTTTGTTATTAGAAAAATAGAAACTGAAAATCCATCTGAACTGCCACAGAGGGCTGTCACAAATTCTGTTTAATAAGGTTTAGAATAACAAGATTAAAAATGACCAAAACCAAAGTCAGATAGATTTGATGGGAGCATCCCTACTGATTTCAATCATAGTACTTTTAAAGAGATTAATTTTAATTGTTTTCCACCAGTATAGAAGTTCCTAGCACCATCAGATTCACATGTTCTAGAAGAAAGAACTGAAGCAAAGATCATCAGTGAAGGTTCCTATGCACAAAGTACAACTATTTTGTTGTACCTGACTGCCAGTTAAAATAAAAAGTTAAACTCGAAATCAACTCTGTCATCCAATACTTTTGTTACTTAACTGTGTTATGACAAAAGGCCTAATGCCACCTAACCTGGCCAAGCTGTGTAAAGCTCAGTCTCATACACACAATGTGCTGGCTATTTACCAGACCTTTTTCAGAGCGCCCCTGCGAGCCCAAAGCTTGCTCAGCTTCTTCTAGGAGCTGTAATTTGCACAAAAAAGCATTGCTTCGCATTTACTCATTAGTGAGGTTCCAGAAATAGATCTGCACCTCCCGTAGAACTAGCAACCAAGCACATATCACAATGGGAAAGGAGATATCACAGGCAAGAAAGGAACACGCAATATTTAACATCTAGCACTATGTTTTCTACTGGGTAACGTTGTTGCACCAAAGAACAGCATTGTGGATTTTGTTGTTTTGCAGGAAGGTATAATTGTTTCTGTGCATTATGTCATTGTCAGTCTTGCAGCACTTAGGTCTTCTTGTGAATGCAGATTTTAGTCCCTGCTGTGCACATTGCCCTACAGGCTTTTTGTTCTTTTGTCACCTAGACAGGCATCACCTGGTTCTTTAAATGGCGTAGCAGCAGATATCACAATGGCAAGTGATTTAAAGACATTCCTAAAAAAGTATATAATCTTTGACTATTTTCAATGCATTCCAGTAATTTCTATTTTCCTGATAATCTCCCTAATACTAATATAGTAATGTTCCTATAATAGCAAAGTCCCATTTTTTCAGAAGATGTTAATACATCATCTTTTAGTTTAAAAGGTATTATCCTAATACTGATTTATTCAGGCAAACAGACCTTAAATTATTTCTGATTTAGTATTAAATAAAAAAATTCAGAAGATATTTTCACCATTATCAATTGTTTTTGTAAATTTTGTTTAGGAATTTAAATATAATGAAGCTAGGGATTTATTTTCGTCTTTTTGTGACTAGCTCTGCTTTTTGGTTTCTGCAATTAATAAAACCATAGGATTTAATAAAAGACCCGTGCAAGCTGTGGGAGAAGAGAAAGGATAAATCAAAGACACAGGATATTATATATTTTCCTAGCATTTTCTTAAACTTAATGAAAAATTAGCATTCCTATTAATTATTTACTTCATAAGCTATTGGTGTTAAGGATTATTTTCCAAAGCCTATATTTATAGGAAACTGGCATTTCATGCTGTAGCTATCAAATGCTGCCATATGTGCTGCCTTTTGTAGAGAAATTATCATCTATCTCAGGAAACATTTGTTAAAATGTAAAATAAATACAATTTAATAGACTTCAACTGAACCCAAATTTAATATTCTCTTTTAGTTCTTTAGCATTCAAGCTTTTATGCCAGCTTTATCACTATTAGACTATGTCAATGCCTACCGATTTTGCATTATTCAGCTCTGTATTAATATGTTGGATTCATCCCAATCAACTTAAACCATCTAAAACTCAGGTGTTTGGCCTAAAAGGGTCATCTGACCATGCAGTCACACCTAGTCACCATTTAGTCATTTAAACTCCCCCAGAGGATGATTCACCCCACCCTCAGATTGCTTTCTAAAATAGAAAGGATGAATTGTTCTATGAAGGTTCCTACTGGTGGTAAGTTAAACACACTTGAAAACAATAATTTGTTTGTTTTGTTAAATTTCCCTCACGATTCAGCATTGTGGCTGCCAGAAGTGGTCAGGGAAAGCACACACAAGTGGTATTCTCCTCTCCTTCCCAGCGTAGGTCTGATTATCCATGACAGTCACTGAGAGCTTCTGAATACCATGGCATGTCACTGGCTAATGCCATCCTTTTTTCAGGCTCTATTTTTTTTCCTTCCTAAAATTTTGTTATTTTAAAACATTTCATATCTGTTTTGATGTGGACATAGATAAGGGATGAAGGTGAGCTGTTGATAATAGAAGATAAAACTGAGGGGCAATGTGTGATGAGAACTGGAGTCAGAGGACAGATTTATGGTATTCGATTCCACAGTAATTAGAAATAAAGCTCATATGTCTAAAAGTGTGGCAGTACTGACATAGAAAGAGTCATGTGTCTGGATACCCTGTATCTATTTGGGAAATTTTGTTTAGGAATTTAAATATAATGAAGCTAGGGATTTATTTTCGCCTTTTCGTGATTGAAAGTAAATCCAGGTTGTAGCAGTGCAAGTATATCAAACATGTAGAAAGGTACAGAGATATTTAGGTAACAGGAAACTCACCACCCCTCAGCACTTCTAATTGCATCTGATTTTCAGAGTTTGAAAATGAGAGTATTTTTAATATACATGTGAAAATAATTAATATATGAATATTTTAACTGACTCATGAAAGGCTGATTATCTGCAAGAATTTAGCTGAAACATGAAAGAATAATGGTGCCAACGCTTCTTTGTTACCACGGCTGGAAACTTTCATTATGAACAGCTGATATTACAAGTACAAAAAACTGCAAGCTGGATAGACATATTAATTAGATAAATATTTTTTCCAGTATGTATTAAAGACATCTGATGAACAATTAAAGGATTGATGCAGATCATCTACCTGAGATGTTTATCTAGTTCACCCTGTTCAGAACTGGTTTTTGCCACAATGCACAGAAAAGTGCATTTTGGTGATTTCAATAGGTTAAGGTATTCAAATTACAAAGGGCTCATAAGTTTCAGTGTCTTACTCTAACCTAGACTTTAAAATAAGTCTCTAACTTCACTTTTTTCCTTAAGATTCCTTAAACTTTTTCCTGTATATTCACAACCTAAAATATCTTCAATTTCTTCATGTCTTCCCACTGTCCTGTCTACTTCTTTGCAAAAAAAATTCTACTAATCTCCAGTAAAAGGAATTGTCTTGAAAAAGACAATTCTCTATCCAGCTCTGAATTGAATTTTCTCAGTTTACAAATCTCTTTTCCATTTAATGTCCTTTTTTAGTAGCTGTTGAGTTAAATTTTTTATTCTCTGGATCCCTCATCTGCTTTGCTTTGATTTCATAAAGAGCCTAACCTGAATTGAGGAACAGCTGAGGCTCATCACAATGTGTCAGGGCTATTGTTCTTAGTTGAAAAAGAAGAAAAAAGAAAACAAGCCGTGGAAGTCACTGGAAGGAAGGGGATTGGAGACCGAGTAAAAGCTTATACAGAAGCATTCTCTGAGGGATTAATATACAGCACAAGAAAATCAACTATGATAATTCTAAACTTGAAAAGGTAAAGGGAATGCTAAAGAGGATGTCAAAGGAATTGCAAAGATTTGTTCTTTCCCACCTCTAAAGGTTTGTCTTAGCTTGAGAGGGACATGGGGGAGAAGCAGACATGCTTAATCTCAGGTGTTAGAGTTATATCCCAGGACTTACACGCTCTTTTAAAAATCTAGCTTATTTCAGCAATAAACCTAATATAGCAGTTTAATTCCTAAAAGTGATATTGGAGAAAACAACAACAACAAAAATTAAAGAAATATCTACATTATGTCTTCCTTGGATTTTATTTATGTTTTTGTTTGGTGTTCGGTTTTTTGGAGGGTCTTTTTATGGGTTTTTTGTTTTGGTTTGGTTTTTTTTAATACCATGAAGTAAGCTAAAAAACCCAGAGAAAACATTAATATATTTCTAGAATTTCTCTCTTAAAGCAAAAATAAATAAAAATCTCCCTTTTTTCACCTGAGCTCCCTAAGTAATATATTTTTTACTTTAGAGCAATATAGCACTCTCATTTGACTGTTTCAGTTATTATCATGATCTATGACACTGCCAACTTCTGCGTTGGACTCAGAAATTACTGGTGACTTATTTAAAAAAGTTTTTAAAGAGTCATTACTAAACTGAACGAATTACATACCATACCAGGTGAAATTCAGCTCTATTCAAAGTAATAAAGTTTTAACAAAGTGATCCAAAAAAATCCTAAGTGTTTGCCTACTGCGAGTACATAAGATTTTATATTTCTTGCCACTAAAAACATGATCATTTAAATGTTACCCACTAGATCACATCTGCTATTTGCTCAAAGGAGATTAGTTCATCCTACCACTAATTTTATGCCTAAACCCATTTTTTTATTGTCATCTGAGGAGTATTACAGTTTCTCTGGTTTACAGTGTCTTAAGGAAAGGTATCTTAAGGAAAAAGGTATCCAGCCCTAGGAGAGAATAATTTTTGAATCTCACTATTTCATAACTACTTAGCTGAGAGATGCCTGCACTTGTTAAAGTCAAGAACTGAACTAAAGAAAGAAGAATTCACAAGAATTTTTCTATCCGGTTTTTCAGAAGTTTTAGTGTAAATTTCCTGAAAATAATTTAATTAAAATTGATTTGAAATTTTTTTTGTAGATCTGAGCTCAGTCTGCAGAAAGAAATCCAGAAGCCTGGGTGAGATAGTATTACAATTTCTGGAAAGAATTAACCTCCTCAGAACAGGATCAAGAACAAGCAGAACCAAAGCAGACCTGCCTACAACAGTATCTTTAAGAAACTAGAGGATGAATTTGCAGGTTAGCAGTTCAAACAAACATATGGAAAGAGTGTAGTCCCTGCTTCCAGAAATGCTGCCATATTTTAGGTAATAATTGTGAAACATCATTAAAAGAACAAGTTCTCTCTCTACTCATCTGCTGCAGAAAAAAATGAAGAACAAGATATGTGAAATGGGCATCTGAATTAAAAGAAATTCAAAAATTGTATTTTGAGAAAAATCTCAATTTTGACAGCATATTCTTTATCTAACACTTTGTTTGTTCCAGGACAAAGTGTTAGATAAAACCACTTTCTAGTTACCTGTTCCAGAAAGAGTCCTGCTCAGCATTCTGAACACTGAGTTATATTTGGTCAGGACTGAAAAAAGCGACTGAATGGGAGCTGTAAAGCTTCATCTGTAAATGTCCATGTGTTTTCTGGGAGCTCACATCACTACAGCGTAGTCTGACTGAATGCTAGAGCACAGCACCCTGACAAGGTAAGTCCATTCATTAACTCAGTAAAGTCTCAACACCTCAGTATGTATATTAAGTTCTCCTCTATTAAGAACTTGTTTTTAACTTAATAGTTGCACAGCAGTATTTGTATCATTCTGCTGCAGCCCCATACAAGTAACAAGTCTTGTGCTTGTGTTCCAGATTCTGTCTTCTTACATTTAGTGAGACTAGATGACAAATTTCTGTATCAAAAATTAGATCAACCTCTCTGTTTTGTTTATTAATTTCTGATTATGTCCACCAAGCCAGTCGATAAATCTCTATAATTCTCTATGTTTCATGTGACAAATAAAGCCCTTTTGTTATATAGAAAGGACCAGAAAGTCTCATTCATGACCATCAAATAAGGGTTTAGTTCCTGGGTACCTGGACAATCAAATGCTGCTTCATTAGCTTTAAAATTACTAGTGTCTGTCTCATTATAAAAAGCCACTGGTATTGATGTGCCACTTGAACTTATCCCTGTACCATGAGTATGTGGAAGTAAACACAAGCAGTACAAGATGCAAATCAGTGCTACTGTTTGCTTGGAAAGGAATTTTTAAAAAAATTATATTGAAGAACAAAATAAACTTTTTCTTATTTTAGGCAAAAGTGTTCTGGATTTTTATTTTAGCAATCTTGTAGTGGATTCCCCAGGAGTTCTGATTTAGTCAAACCGGAACTTTAGTCAATATAAAACTGGAGTTCCTACAGAAGGACCAGTTGGGAAATAACACCTAAACCAGTGGCCACATGGGGACATACCTGACAAAGCAGCACAATTCAGTCATCTGCTCAGTCGGACACGGAAACTAAACACGAATCATTAAAGTTAGAAAGAGCTACTCACCTTACACCCATTTAAAAGTCATATGATAGATATTGGTGTTACCTAAAGGGATTCACCTCGTCCAAGAGGCATCTGAGATATGTGCAACTAAATGCTATAGAATGCTATCTCTCTTTCTCACAGGCCGGAATGATTAGTTCAGATTCTGATGTCTTTCTTTTATGTGCCTATAGGTGCATGAGATTAATCCCATTCTAAGTGTTTATTTGCCTGCATTTCTGAAGGGGTCTGATTGGAGATTCCTTCTCGGACCATGCCTAATCAGCACTGACAGTTTTAAGCTGAGTGTAACTGGGGCTGACTCATGTTTTACCTAATGTCTTAATGACTACAACAATGTAAGGTGCCTGTGATAACTCACCCATCAGCCTAAAATTTTCCACTTTGCAGGAAGTTATCCTGACCAAAATGCTGTGGGTTATATAGGAATGAGAAACTCATGACAAAGGCAAATACTGTGATCATTATGAGACTGGATAAATTGCTCCACTAAGCCTCTGATGTTAAAGCAATTGCTTCCACAGGCTAATATAATATTCAATTGACTAGAAGATGAAAATGAAACTAAAGTTTGGTATAACATACAAAACCAGGGAGAAAAAGGAGGAGTCAAATGTAGAGGTGGATGAATACGTGGGGTATTATGTAAACAGAGGTGCTTGGGTGGAAGCAAATATATTCTTTCTTTACTGTGAGATCACTGAACCTTCTTTTGATTTTGGCCAGCTTAAAGTCATAACTCTGGAAAGAGAAAATTTACAAACAAATGTAAAAATTGTTTTTAATGACTGCTATTCAGTCTTGAGCTTTAGGCTATAATTTGCTATTTGGTTTTTATTTCATATTTGTCTGTATTTTCTTAGGAGTCTACCAAGCGTGTCCCAAACAACTGGTTAAATAAAGCAGATGTTGCTCAGTGCATTTATCACAGTAAGGGGGCAATGATCTGACTTTGAACAAATGCTGTACTCTCTGTAAGCACTTTACAGTTATGTTCATGAGTAAAAAGCTACCTGGAATTGCACAGACTTCTTTAGGGCAGCCTGCTGTCCTTTAAGATAATCATACTTGCAAGGTGCTAATTAAAAAAGCTAACAGAATTTGATAGAAAATATCGTCTGATGCCTATCTTTTTGGTAAAAAAACTGGTTTCAAAACCAGGAAAAAGCAAGGATTAGTAAACCAGACATTTTATAAAATGGATCATTTTTCATTTTGAAGCTCATATTCTTTCAGATGTTTTATGTCCAAAGATATGATGACATGTTTATGTGATGTGCACATGACAGTAGACCCATACAGGTTTTAGAATTTCAGATGAAAAAGATCCACCAGGCTTTTGTTTATTTTATTTTTTATTCACTAAGAGAAAAAAATAACTCATATATGTTAATTGAAAACAGCAATTCTCATGTGGATGATCAGACTGGTGATTCATTTGGAGGAGACCCTAGTAGAATCTGGTATTTCTGGAAGGCATGAAGCATAACCTGACTGAATTTAGGAATTCAGGTTCAGTGATGGATAGCTGAACTAAGCAGAAATGATCTGTAAAAACAGGATATAAAATTAGATGATATATTCGTCTTTTGTGGTATTAAACCTTTCCTCTACAGGGGTGATGTGGCAGCAGCTTTTTCATTTCTTCCATTTTGAATTATTATTATTTCCAAGGCTCTTGTCATAGCTCGTACATATGAAACAAGAGTGTCCTGATGATCAAAGTAATGGATTTAACAGGTGACAATGACATTGACTTGCTTCAGGATCAGTCTGAGACTGTGAGTGGAAGTGTTTGTAAAAGACAAATTGATATATTTTCTTGTTTTTAAAACTCTTGAGGTTTTTTTGGGACTGGGAATTTACAAAAGGAAGCAGGTAGAAATGAAATAATACTGGATTATTAACCTTTATAATAAGCACAAAAAATGAAGACACGGCAAAACTTCTTTTCAAAACAAGTATCAGCCATTGAGAGTATCTTGTTTTCTTTGAATGACAGCATCCTTCTGCAAAATATTTCAAACCAAGATTTTAAAGTACTAAATAGTACCTAAAGGAAAACAGGACATTTTTTTAAAAAATCCATCATACTGAAACCTTTTTTCTGTATGAAAAACTTTTGTAACCTGTCACAAAAGTGGGAAGAAAAAAAAAAAAAAAAAGACGAAGAAGAGGAAAATCCTCCCACTAGCTTGTAGATGTTCTCATACACTGCCATATCTTATGGGAAAAGTATATTTTTTTACATTTTAAAATATTTTAACTTCTTTTATTTCTAGGACAGCAGAAACTTATTAGCAATTAAATGTATTGGTAAGTATTTCCCAATTCTTTCTCAGCATATTCTATTGAATATTCCTACTGCCAATTGTGCTGCACATTTTTGTGTGTGCATGGGAAGACAAAATCCTCAGGTAGGCTAGCTGCAACTAAGGGAGTCCAAAATCTTTTAGCTTTCTCTACAAGGCATTATTCATGTAGATGGATACAGCTGTATGCCTAATTAAGCAAATATTTTGAAAAAAAAAATTTTGGATTAGGATCTCCTTGACTAAGGGTTCTCCTGGAAAAAGGAAGGAAAATAAAAAAAGATATGGAAACAAGGAAAGACAGAAAAAAATTATTAAGAAGATGCAGTTTAAGAGTTTTCCTTCTTTCTTGGAGTGAGAAGATTTATGAAATAAGGAATCTGGAGGCCCANGAAGATGCAGTTTAAGAGTTTTCCAGCAAAATAAGGAAATCTGGAGGCCTGTTGGAAGTCCACTTCACAAAATAAGGAAAAATTGCAAAATGGAGAGGTCACTGGGAAGCTGAAGTACTACTATTTGGGGGTTTTTTGGTGGCATTTATTTCACTGTTTCACAAAAGAACAATATGAGGTGTCTCACTTTCCTCTTGGAAAATGCATATGACCTTTTGTTTAGCCAGTTCCTTGGCTCTTTCAAACTGATCTCTAGGTTCCCAGGGAGCAGTTGCTCAGTTTCCAACCCTGGCCATGGTGTTCATGGCCAAGCAGGACAGCAAAGATGAAACACTGTCTTCATTGAAGCTCTTGCCTTCTGATTTGATAAAGTATCTCTGCAATTAGGCCATCAGCCTCAGGTTTGGAACGGGCAAAGTAGAGACACCTGGCATTTGAGGAACATTTGAGCATATAACAGAAGTCTTCCCAAATCTTGAAAGTGTATTTCAGGTTCATCTTGTTGAAGGAATTGACTTATCACAGGTTTCTGTTTGCCCCATTCTGGGAAGAAAGTACCTGCTATGTCAAGTAAAAAAACGAATGATGGAAGGGAAAGCAAACAATTGCCATCTGACGTGTCAAAAATAAAAATTGTGGATTTTAGCATTTATAAATTAATGTAAACGTAAATATAGAATTATAAATGCTCTGATATATCCATCAGATCCTAAGGTCTGCTTTGATTTTCTCTTTTCACATTTACTAAGTATCAGGTGAGAGCAATATATTTCTCAAAATAAGGAAGGCCTATTGAATTTGACTATAGCCTTAAAGAAACACCCCCACAGATGCCCTTTATAATGTCACTTTTAAAATAAAAGAATATGTTCCTTTGCACTGGAACCAGCTGGCTTCACCAAATTGTGTATAATTTTAAATGATAAAGCCGTTTTACTAGCTCTTGCTTTTAGAGATGTAATTTGAATACCCAGGAAATCAATATCTGCTTTGTTACATGATTACAACCAAATAATTGAAATATCAGAAGGGCAGCGAGCCATAGAGCCTTTGTACTGAACAAATAAGACATTATAATGACCATGCTTTGAGTACAAGTGCAGCTCTCAACTGAACTGTGTGCAACTTTTGAAAGTATTTTTTTAGCACTCTGCAAAGTATATGGGTGTGTAAAAATGAACACCTGAAAACAGCAGTGACACCTTTGTGTCATCAGTTGTTAAAGAGAACTTCCCACTGCTTACCATACTACTGCTGCAGAAAAGCCACAGAAACTCCACTCAGGGAGGAATATTATGCAAAATCAAGCCAAAGTGACAAGATTGATTTTGGACAAGTCTGAAGGCTGGAAACAAGCTGCTGCTTTTTGCAAGCTAGGAACAATGCTTTGCAAACCCTGGTTCCTCTGAAAAACAGAATAAAAAGAAAAGATCTGTATAAGGGAAATACTTAATTCATGTTTTCACTTGTGAAGAAGAAAGGATTCTCCCTTATGATATAAAATCAGGAGAATCTGTAGGTGAAGCACAAGTCAAGGTTAATATAAATTATGTATCTGCTACTTAGTTGCACGGCAGAGCAAAGGAAAAAAACAGGCTTTCTTATCAAAGAATGACTGCAATATTATTTCAAAGATATTCACTGTGATTGTAGGATAATAGTTTTAAAACTGGAGTAAGCATGAAGGTTGAGGAGCTTACTTAATGAAGCGCTAGCCTTTCATCCCTAGCAGTATAATTTAAATCCATCTTTCAGTCCTAAGTAAAATGAGTGGCCTCATCTTTGTCCCTCATGAACAGTAATACACGTTATACAGCCACTGCATGTAATTTGACACAGTTTAGTACAACCAGAAGCCATTTTGTCAATAGAATAACATGCTTCAGCTGTCACAAAGGCTGAAATATTTTTAATTTTTTTTCCAATACAGCAACTTTCAAGAGTACTTGTGTTTTTACTGAGGAGTCTGTAATAATCCCCACTTTTTCCCAATGCAACCCTCATCCCAGGTGTGATTCTTTATCTCCAACTTCTGTATCAATTCCTCATTTTAATGATGATGTTTGTGTTAGATCTCTTCTTTCCTTTATTTTTTAAGCATCCACAAGATTTCACTTTTAAATGAAAATCTCCTGACATCTTTTTTACAACATCAGTATCTGCTTCTGAGAACTTAAACAAGGTGAAGTTACCATTAAGTGAAATTTTTCAGGTAGCCTTGTATCTGATTTTCAGTTACCTAATCTGGAAAACTGTTTGCTCCTATTATTAATTTCAGTAATATAAGCCATCTTTGTGTATTCATAACTTACAGGGATGAATGTGAGACTACATGAAGATGTCAACCTAAAATTATTTTCTCAATATATACAATAAAGAGTTGTGTCACATTTTGTGTCTTTCCAAATAAAGTGACCCAAAAAACACTGATGTTTAGAGACCCCATAGGCAAATCTATGAGACTTGGAAGATTTTCACTGTGAAATCATCTAGTGACCTAGTGAGTGATAGTGATTACAGACAAAGTTCCCATTGTCCGAATATAGCTGAGCTAGTTTTGACATTTTTCTCAAGATTTCACAAGCCATGTAAATAAATTATAAAGTTAGGGGTTTGTTTTCTTTAAGAAACACAAACTCATTCTTATTTTGTGTAGAGAACATAGAGCTTCAGTTCATGTCAAGTGGTTTGTAATGTTTTTGCATAAGTGTAAAGTCAGAATTTCAGTCACATTCAGCCTCATTAATCTGGATTGGGATAGGCAGTACATGTAATTCTCCTTTGAGAGCCTCAAGAGGAAATGGCTTCACATTGCACTAGGGAAGGTTTAGGTTGGATATTAAGAAGAACTTCTTCCCCAAAACAGATTTCAAGCATTGAGCAGGCTGCCCAGGGAAGTGGTTGAGTATCCATCCCTGGAAGTATTTAAGTTGTGTAGATGTGGCAATTAGGGATATGGTTTAGTGGCAGACTTGGTAGTGCTGGGTTAGTGGCTGGGTTTTATGATCTCAAGGCCTTTTCTATGCTAACAATTCTATAATTCTTAATTTCTTTACATGTGTGCATGTTCAAAGATGAATTCTTACACTACTACTCCCACAATTTAATGGGAAATTTTCTATGTAGTGATTGTATCAGTGGTTCCTTCTGCATAGTGTGCAGTCTGTACCTTAATTTTTTTTTTTTTTGCTGAGCTCTATCAGAAGCTTTTGTTCTCTTCTGCACAGTGAAAGGTAAGGTTGTGAGGCCAAGAATTGCAGCCTCAGTGAATTAAATCCTACCTCAGCAAAAGCAGCTGCAAAAGCAGCCACACAAGCAGAGTTTGACTCTGATTAGTACCAAAATTATTTTAAACATATGTATAAGAAAAATAATTTATAGTAAAGCATTCATAGGTTACCCATATCTGACTAACTTTTAAGAAGCATTGTACTGGTATATTCACTAGGATATTCAATATATTTTTTAAAAAAATTATTTGGGACATTATCTCCAGTCTGATGCTGGCACACAATAAAGACCCATCTCAACTCTGAAAGGGCTTATCTTTTTTGATTTCAAGGTACAAGATAAACACGTCTTAAAAGACTCATGATGATGTATTCAGTATTAAAAAAAAAAGTGGTTTTTTTAATGATCATACACTGTAAAGCAAACTTATGTGATCTATAATTAATCAGCTCCACTAGTGAAAGTCATTATATCACAAAAGGAAGAAAAAAATCACCTCCTCTCTTAAGATTATAAATTATCCATGTCTCTTTACTTGTAAACTGTATCTCCAGTGTTAGCCAATAAGATTTTAGGCCTTCTTTTGTCTGACTTCAATCTAATTTACCTGCACCTATTTTCACAGACAGCTAATTCAGAAAGGAGTGTGGGGGGGAAGCTCAAACATCGATTCTTAACAACATGATACTCCACTGTTGTAATGCATCAAGATACATATTGTTTAAATAAGAATGATTTTTAAAAGTGTGTTTTGTGTGAGAGTGATGGTTTCCTTCACTCTGCCCTGTTCTCATAACACAGAAGTCATGTTTAAAATTACCTGGAATTTGATCACTTCACTGGAAAATAGGTGTGTGCATTCAGACTAATATTTTCATTCATTTCTGTCCGCAAGAACCTTTCTTCTGCATAAATAGCACAGAACACCTGTACACTGTTACTTAACAGTACTTTAATAACAGTAAGATGTGTTTTCTTGGGGCAAGTTGGAGGGACCTAAGGATAAAACAGAGAACCCAAGAACTGGATTATGACTTGACATGGTACTTAAATTCACTCTTCTAATAAGCCTAAAATACCACATCAAGGAGAATTTCAAAGACTGCCTTTTTACAAAGTCTGTACAGAAGTCTCTTTTTCTCAGTCTCAAAAGCTTTCAAGGGCAAAAAGGCCAAGACATGAACACTCTCTTGTCTGCAGAATTCACATCAAACATAGCATTTAGGAACAGTTTTCTATTCCACGTTTTAAGAGAGATATTTAAACAGTTAGTAGTGTGGATTTCATTTAATTATTTAAGAATTCGTTCAATCTTGATTATTTTTTACAAAGTCCTTTTGACAGAAGGAGAGCCCACTGAAATTCACTGATTATCAGTTTAATTTTTGTGCACTGCGAAGAATGACTTCACTTTGTTGATCATTACTATACAATTGTGATTTTTCAAAAAGACACTTTGCTTGGTTAACCTTAAGGAGGAGGCTGCAAGGTTGACACCAGTTGTTACCTACAGGCACAGAGTGCACTGATCTGTAAAGATATTACCAAAGAAAAATCTATATGATTCTATTAAATTAAAACCGACATCTACCTCATCATCATCATGAAAAGAAAACAGAAAAGGCCACGGAAGCAAATACCTCATTATCAAGTGTGACAAAGATTTAATTAGGGTAATTTTTCAAGAATATTTGCTTGCTGGGCTGTGGCTTTTATATGTCTCTGATTCTTCAAATATTTAAAGTCTGTGTTGCCTCTACAATAAATGAGCAATAAATTTGACAATGTCGTCACATAACTTTTTTCCCTTTTTTCCCTCACATGAAGGGGGAATTCCCAGATTTACTGGAGCAGAAATTGTTCTTTGTTCTGCTCAAACAAAAGCTGTTGCAGGAATGGAGCTCAGACCTGTAATCCAACCACATTTTAATGCTAAATTTCATTGAAAACAGGAAGCAGTTCTTGGAATTCTGAAACTTTATTTCTTTGTAGATGCAGTTTTTGTGGTTTTGAATATATATATATATATATATATATGTATGTATAGGGTACCTATGGATTTGTAATACTGACTTAGCAAAGAAGTGTGATAAAAACTTTGTTGATTGAG
>VZRQ01010471.1:1555072-1663493 GCA_013397975.1 Machaerirhynchus nigripectus | reverse complement strand
CTTCCCTTCCCTTCCCTTCCCTTCCCTTTCTTTTTAATATAATAGCAACACCAGTGCTTCCTTTACATTAAGGTATTAGATTTACAATTCTTCCTCTACAAGAAAAGGAAAAGCAGGTTTTTGTTAGTTCCCTAAATTTGCTGTGTATTGCATGTACGTTCATTGTAATTCTGATGTACACTTATTTTCTTGGTAATTTTCATCAAATAATGTCCCCAGACATACTGCAAGCTGCTGGCAAAGCTCGGGCCTACGTGCTTTGCTTTGTTTTGTTTTGTTCAGTCATTTAATGACAGAGCATACCTTCAATTGTCTGTGAAGTGCAGACTGAGTATTTCCATAAGGCACAGCTGATTTTGCTTTCACTATGCATAGCAGTTAAAATAGATTGCCAGCTAAGCTGGTGTGTCTTCAGGTGCTACTTCCATGACCATAAAGAGAGTTAAAAATGTCACAAGCAAAGGTGCTAAGCAAATGCATTATTTAATGCGAATCCTCAATGTGAGGCTCCTGAGCGAAAAGGTTACACAGGCACCAGGCCATTCTAAAGCCCCCAGGTGGACCGGCCAGAGGAATCCTTCTTGAATGGTCCCTTGAATGGGGAGCTCTGGGGATTAAGGCCTCTCTTTCACTTGGATAAGGTCTGGCAAAGGAGCTGACTCCAGTGGAGAATGTCAAACCTGTTGGAGGCTACTTTGTGTTGCAAAGCAGCTGCATAAAAAGAGAGTTAATTCTCAGCTCCCCAGAAGTCATCTACGCTTAGTTTCAGGAACATAAGCTTCACGTGGCCAAAGGCTAATGGTAAAGTTAAGACATTTCCCAGATGAAAAGTAAAGGGCACAAACTATCTGCCAATAAAAATGAAAAAGAGTGGAAAAAGCTGAGAAACTTTGAGAGGTTTTAGTATTTCTATGAAGTCTATATAGTTTTCTTCTAGGAACTTGCATCCAAAGAATTGTTTTGTCTCCATTGCTGGAATGTAAGAGAAATACACATGCTTTTTTTTTTTTTTAAGCAAGCAAGTGAAAATGTTTGTCTTTTCTTTTTTTCAGTGTAATAATGTGCAAGAATCTGTTGCAAATGAGAAAATGATCAATAGAAACAGCAATGTCGAGTCTCATAGTTGTGTCTTAAAATGAAAATCAGTCTCCATATAAAAGAAAGAGCTGTCAAGACAATTCTCCTCTCTGGCTGTGGAATAAGTACATAAATAAGATAAAAGCATTGTAAAAAAATAAATTCAGTCCAACAACCATGCAATTTATTCTTAAAGTACTATAGTGAATGCAGAATTTTACTACCATAAGCTGCCATATAAATGACTTTAAATCATATGGCTATCTTCAAGATTAGTAGAAAATACTTCTTCATGGTCAGTTAAAACATATATTCGTGCATGTGTGTGTATACAAGTAGGCATATTATTTCTAAAGTGATAAACAGCTCAAACTCATAGTATGAGTTAATTATGTTGATTCTCAAGAGCCTAAGGAAGACAAGTGAATAAACTGTGAAATGTGAGGAATACAGAAGGTAACAGGCATGATAGAAAAGAAGGCGGCAAGAGATGTGATGTTTCTTTAATTTAGGACAGTCTTCTATACATAACATTCTCAGAAGCTGATGCAGACTAAATTAAATTACTGTAAAGTGGGTTATGATATTGGATACTATTTCTTTATATCACTATGTATCACTGAAGAGGTGTAGGAAGAAAAAGATACTGTTTCATAATCTGCAAGTCTGGACAAAGTATTTCTGTGGTTACATAAAAAAGAGTTGTGGCTCACATGCCAGGTATATGTTTTTTGTCAGGTTCCTAAGATGCAGGTCTGAACTACATGTGAACAAATAGTGACAAGTTTCCTTTACAATTATGGAGAAAAAAAAAGGTATTTTTGAAGGCGGGTAATTATTTAAATTATTCTGATCAGTTTAGCACTGATAAGACCTCAGAAGGATTATTATGCTAAGATCTACACACCAAAGTTGAAGCTGTAGGAATGATGGAACAAGACTGAAGACGAAAAATAATGATGAGGGGCTTAGGAGAACAACCTTCGAAGAAAGGCTGAAAGTACCATTTCATTTAGTTTAGAAGAGACCAAGAAAAGACACTAAAATAATCCTCAAATTTGTGGATGACTACTAGAAAGACTATTCATGACCTCCATTTTACCTGAGGACAGAACAAATCATAATTGACTTCATTTGCAGGAAGAAAGACTTAAATTAGTTATTAGGGAAAAATATTTCTTAAACTGCAGGGATAGTTAAGTGCTGCAACAAGCAGCCCAGGGGTATGTTGGAACTTCTTTTATTAGATCATTTTTATGAACATATTTTTAAAAAAATCTGTCTTCTATTCCCTTTTTTGTGAATAAGAATGATTTGTACATTCCTAAAAATGAGATTATTTTCTTTCTTGAAAAACTATACCTACATGCATGGCTTGAATTATTTTATCTGTGACAACTTTTCTCAAGGGAAATGAAATATTGTAAAAAAGACAATAATACTAAAATCAGAAAGTAGATCATGAGACAAAGCTCCTAACAGGGATTGGCAGAGCAATTCTGGAGTTTGGAGAATTCAATTGTTCTTTAAGAGATTCTTGGCCACCACTGTAAGATGATTTTTAAAGAATAAAATGACAACTCTCTATTTGGAGTTGAACAATTTTTATTATACCAAAGATGAACTTCAATGCTATTTCCTGTAGCTTTTCAAGTGAGCATTTAAGATTTTTCTTTCTTACTAATATGACATGTAAGTTTTTCTTGTTGTGTTTTGTTTGTTTAATTGAGAAACTTGAGCTTTTGTTACCTTTATTATTTTTTTATTAATACTGAGTCAGAAATGCTGGTCAGTCTCCAAAAAATTCCAAGGAGCGCTACTGATATAAGTGAATTTGAAAAGCTCAGCTCACAAGCATGATAATATATTGGAGAGGAGAAAAAAAACCAAAAAAAACAGTGATTTGTATCAATTAAGCTTATCGGTCCAGATGTGGTATGCAAGATAAACATACTTTTGTGCTGTCTTGGCACAAAGCAATAATTCATCGATTGTGTTAATTATTGGTATGCTGCACAACATCTCTCCTGGTCAGATAACCAGCTATGCAATGCAAAATCTCCCCGAGTATTCCAGGTCAGGTAATTGTTTGAAACTACTCTGGTGATAATATTTCATAGTTGTATAAATGGTGAAAGCTTTGTGGGCTAAATTTGAAAGCTCATATCAGCCTTCTAGGGAAGGCAATTCAGTCGCAGTGCATCGCAGAGCTTGAGCTCAGTCTTGACTTCCTGATGATGCAAACTGAGCAAGGGCAGAACAGAGAGATTACTTTGGAAAGAGACAGCACCTGGTGTAGTAGGGCAGCTTTATGTGCCCCAAACATATGGCCTGTGAGAGAATAAGGGTAAAAGAAACAAAATGTCCCAGCCCCACCTTGTCATTCATGTATTCTGTGAAACAGAAGGGGCAGAATGGATTTTCCCATTATTTGCCTTGTACTCTGGACAGTACAGCATTGCAGACAAATTTAGGTGAACTCTAAAAAACAGCAGTAGTTTTCACAAAGAAATTCACCATTTTCAACCTTTTTTGTTGCTGTTAAAAATGTTACACTGTTTGAAAAGGGGTTTTTGTATGTCTTCTCTAATTTCATTATTTTATATGTCTTCTCTTTAGAATGTCTTCTCTTATTTTGTTTTTCTTTCCCTTCATTCTTTATTTCCTTATTTTCTTTACTGTGTGGTTACTGGGTGTCTTGGTTTGCTTTTTCATATCCCACTGCCCATTTGAAGTGAACTGTGTCAGTGGTCAGGTACTGGAACACAATATACATTCAGCTTGCTCATATGGAAATTGCTAATTTCAGCACAACAGCATTAATGGAAAATGTGCAAATCTGCTGTGTATACAGCAAATACTCTTATGTATAACCCATTCTGCACAAGAATCTCAAATTCTTTCAGGGCAGAAACCTACAAAAACAATAGCTTTTACACAGAGCAGAGAGAAAGGGGGACTGAAAAAGGTACAAGGAAGCAAGACGAAAAAATAATTGAAAAACAAGATTATTAAAGGGCCAGATTTAACACGTCTGGTTAGATCTGGAGCTCTCTTTTTTGTTTGTTTTCTCTTCTCTTTATGAATGCTATCCATTGAACAGTGTTTATCTTGGTTCGAGAAAATCTTAGCTATTTTTCTACAAAGAGATCTACTTCAAGGAGCTTGGAAGTTCTGGTTTTCTCTAAAGACCAGCTGGCTTAGTACAAATCTTGCCTTATACCCTCACGTATAACCTACAACAATGTTTCTACTGTGTAAATGCTGATTACACATCAAGATTCCTATTCTGATACGTATTTTCTTTCATCAACCTATTTTGCTCAATCACACTGTAAAATAAGTTGTACAGAAAAGGTCTCCTTAAACAAATAAAATTTGTTGGTCTTGAAATTATCCAGCAAACTTAAAAATAGCTAGTTATATTTCGATTTTTTAAAAGTATCACCAAAGAAAGTAAAAGTATCTTTTCATATAAACCTGATATGCTATAAACAGGGAAAAAATTAAAAGTGCTTGATAAAATAAATGTCAAACTTTTTTTCCAAGCTGAAGGGAGGCATCACTGTTGCTGTTTTAAAAAGAAAACTCAAAAAATTGTCTGTGCCATCTCAAAACCCAAACAAGACACCGGGTTAAAACCTGTTCTTCATAAATTTACAAAACTCTTATTGGTGTAGTATTTATTTGTCCTGACAGTATCTCTGTAAATAGTAGAGGCAGTAACAGTCCCACTGAAGTGACAGAGAAAGCTGAGGCCCGGTGCAGTTGACAATAAACCAATATTTTTATGTTGTCAGCTTTAAAGGATTCAAAATTAATCCAAGGTAAAATATACATCCCGCTTCATTTTCAAATAATTCAAAATTGGGTATTTGAATAAAATATAAATTAGTGAATTAAAAAAAAACCAGGTTTTTAAATTTAAAAAAATAGGGTTTATTACTTTCTAACTCTTTTCTTTTTCTTTTTCTTTTTTTTTTTTTTTCCCCCCGGTGAGATCCTGCTCTTGATCCAGAAAAGTTTTAAGGAGTAAGCTTGGGTTTCTAGACTTCTGCCTGTTATGGAGTACCAAAAAGCAATGTTGGGCTATATTATCATCTCAAAAATGTGTATATAAAAGTCTCTTCATACAGCAGCTTCTCACTTGTAGTTCCCTTTAACATCTGAGAAAGAAATATATTTCACATATCTTACTGGAGCAAAATGAGAATTCACTGCATCTCACCTGATAACTAAGGCAAGTCAAGCCCATGCACACTTCTTCAACAGAACAGATTGAATAAGAAATCAAAATCTAATTAGAAGAAGTTTCTACATCAGTTTTCTACAGATGGTCATTTATTACTAAAAAAGAAAGAAAATTATTGGTGTTAGAGTGTAAATAAGTTTAGCTTGGTGTCTCATATTCAGAAGTGTCATTGACAGAATTAACGTCTAGCAGGGGTACTTTCCAAATGTTCAGATTAAATCTGAAGTTTTAATGAAGGCTTATCATTTTGAAAGTGCTATGCTTGTGTGGTCTTGCAATTGTAATTATATTTCTCTTCCAAGTCAGACAATGGAAAAGAAAGAGAAAACAAAATAGTATCCAGGGTAAAAGACTTCAGATCTCCACACAAAGGAATCACCACTTACATTAGAACTTTCTATACCATTCATGAAATACTGATGCTGCTAATCTGCCCTAAATTTTCAGCCTGAATTTTTAAGCTTTTCTTGGAGATCTAAGAAATATCTTAGTGGAAACAAATCCTGTTAGAGAGTGCTGAGGAAAAGATGTGCTGGAAAAGCTGCTTATCTCACCAAATTTATCACTCAAGGGGAAAAAACGGCACCTCGGCTTTTGACAAAGAACATACGCATGCCTGTCAGGCCAAGGTGAATGCACACACCATCCCCTCAGTTCCTCTGTGCCCTGGTCTCACTGGGAGAAACACCAGCACATGAGAAAATCCAAGCAGATGAACACAGATGGAATCACAATTACATCCAACTGATCCCTTAGCTGGGATTACTGATCCAATAAATCTATCTACTTTTTTTTTTCTTTCAACAAACATTTATTATTCCTTTTATTTTCCTTGACTGTTTTCCCTTTTGTCAGTTCCCAGGATCAGTGAAATGCAGAATTGATATCTAAAGCTATTGCCTGGAAGGCTGAAAAAGAAATTTCCTATTAAATGTTAAACTATGCAAGAGCACAATAAAATAAGTGTAATGGAGAAGGAACTGGTAGCTGTGTGTCAAAGGCATTTTATTAGGGATCTACATACATGACAATGACAAGGCTGCCTTTAGACAACAGGGTTGTGAGTAGAACAATAGCAGAGTGGAGATTATTGGGTAATTTTGGCTGAAAAGTCAGAGCTCACTGGATACATCACTTCCTCTTGTGAGTAGAGGATTTGGGGGACCAAGAACTTCCATCCATCCAGAATGGAATGGTAGAAGAATTGGATGGACAGCAAAGAACATAGATGCAAGTAGAAATTAAGTCAAAAGACAAAAAACAATAAGAGAGAGAGAGGTCAAAGAAGAATACTCAGAGGAAATGCTAACAGTAGTTCATAGATGAAGAACATGCTCTGGACTAACTCTGACAACAGTTTTCAGTGCAGAGAATTGCTGCACCAGAAGCAACTACTGGTACAGGAAATTCTGGCAGAAGGAGCATAAAATGGAAAAAGGTCAGAAACCTAAGTTGGCTAGAGCGATGATAGCAAGGAAAGGGAACTTCTGGTCTTTTTGTGCTGCCATAAGGAATAAACTTAGAAAAAACAGACCAGAGGGCCTTCAGTGAAAAATGCAGAACATTATGGAGTTAGCTCTGTAACAGAAGGAATTTCCTCTCTGAAAGCAAGCTAAAAGTTAGGGTGGGAGCCATTCTTGACTCTGAATATTGGCAGTGTACCCCAAGAGTAACAAGGCTGTGGAAGACAGAATATGAGTACAAGGAAAGCAGCATTGATTAAAATGAAAGGCAATTAGTAGTGAAAGCTTGCAGTATAGTGCAAAGTTTTGTTCCTGTGTAAGCCCATGAAACAAAATTTGCTCTTGTAATCAGACATGAACAGCAGGAGCAACCCACAAAGTTAATGATGGACTCAATTTCATTTAGTCTATAATTAGAAACAATAATTATGATAAGCATCCTTGGACTTCACCTTTTTCTCCCACCTTGTCCATTTATGCAAACACTTGTATGTATGTAAATAGCTGGGTGCCATGGAGACCTGCTTGCTGCCTTAGTTCAATCCACTCTTGCCTGGCACTTTATCAAACTCATAAGTTTAGAAAGGAAAGACATTTGGCTGAATCTCAGGGAGGAAAAAATTACTCTGGCATTCACACTTCTCATCTTAAAATATGTAATCTATCATACACTAAAAAAATACTATTTTTACAAACTAAACTGATTATTTAAGTGTGTAGCACATTTGAAAGTTCCTTTTATGGAGCAAAACTATTATAATAAAATGTTCTGCTGAAACTCAATATTTTCATAAACTCTTCAGGTAGTCCAGCAATGAAAAATGAACAAATTTATGAAAATCAAACTCCCTTCACAAACAATTGGGAAAGAGAAAAGAAATAAAATTGAAAGATTCATCAAATAGATTGTTTGCAATAGCTGAAGCCAACTCTATTCGCCGAAGATGATAATCTGTTCATTAAAGTCTCCCTAATTTCTTATTATTTTATCAAATTCCAAAACATAATCTTGAAAAGGCAGTTTGGTGTTTCTGATATTTGAATAGCAGTGTTTTACATGTTAACTTACAGAAACAATTAGAAAGCAAAAATGTTTCAAAAGTGACAGAAAGTAAAGGATAAGAAAAATATAAAAATATCCTCACAAAATCTGTGAATTTGGCTTATAGTTACGTTCCCCAAAAAGGAATTGAAGGTAAAATGTTTCTGTGGTTCATATATTTTCTTCCTAAACCTTGTGTCCTGGTTCTGGCCAGGATAGGGGTAATTTTTTGCAGTAGCCAGAAGGGGGGTGGATAGGACCCAGAGGTTATTCTTTACCACTTCAAATCATTTTCCATGTGTGGGGAAGGGCTCGTTTCTGAGTTGGAGTAACGTGGCTGCGGTCAGGCTCCTCAGTGAGCATTTCGTGTGTGAATCCCTTGTTTTTGGGAAATGCTCCCAACATATCTGACATAGAAGTCCTAGACTCATTTTTGGATTGGCTGGCAAGCCTTGCTCTAAAACACACAAAACACCCTACCATCAATTAACTCTTGAGGGATTTTATGAAAATGGTGTTATTTGGAGATTCAGTGAATGGTAATAGAAGTTAGAAAGCAAATGGTCGATGTAGTTTGGAAAATATGTATTTCTCAGGATGAACCTACTACAGTGCACAAGACACGTGGTAGTAACAGATTCATCTGCGTTTTTTAATATGAGTTTTGTTACTACTTACTGCTCATTTGATGCACACATTTTACTGTGTGGTGGATGTAATTATTCACTCATTACCATTTTGGAAAAGATTTGAACATACCTTTAGGGAAAACAATAGAATCAGAGTTATTTAGGATAGATTTGGGAACTACACTTGGGGTAAAGTAAGAAAATACATGTGTAA
Organism: Machaerirhynchus nigripectus; assembly: GCA_013397975.1. Classification (NCBI taxonomy): domain Eukaryota; kingdom Metazoa; phylum Chordata; class Aves; order Passeriformes; family Dicruridae; genus Machaerirhynchus; species Machaerirhynchus nigripectus. The sequence goes on along the minus strand of VZRQ01010471.1, from coordinate 1,654,816 downwards.
AGCAAAATGAGGTCTGCATGAAAGTAGGCTCAAAGTGACAAACTGAATCAAACACTATCCATGTACTTTAAGTACTACTAGTAGCAGCTTTCAGAATACACTGGTTTTGCACATCACTTATTCAGCATACAGGGGCTGTTTATGCTAGACTGACTGATGTTAAAAAGCAAAGACCATATGTAGACTCAGATTTCAGTTTAGCATTTCCACGAAAAAAATAAGCATTCAACAGAAGGAAGATAAAGAAAGTTATGTAGTGGGCAGTGTAATATTACTCAGCCTGAAGTTAAAGAAATTTACATATTTATAGCCTATTTTTCAAAAGTTTTTGTGAGTAAACTTTTAATCCAGGCACAACTAGGATGTCAGTAATATGCAAGAAAGCAGCTTTTCAGACAGAAAAGACAGATAATCTGGACCTGGCTGGTAGAAATAAAAAGTACAAACAGTTCAAAGTGGAGATTCATGTCCTGCAAGAGGCATTACCATAACCTGAGCTGCCTAAAGATGAGGAGACTGATCGAATTAGCCATTCAGCCATCCTTCTCTTTTAGAGAGTAGAGAGAAAGATGGAATTCATCCTTCTTATTTGGAATACTCATTTAGAGCAGAGCATATCAATTTTCCCATAAATTATAGAGGGATTATAAGATGATCAACTTTGACTCAATATCGTAATTTTTACATACATATATATGTAATTAATGCCTTCACAGAAGTAAAAGTCTCACTTCACTTATGCAGTAAGGCCAATCATCCAAATGACAACTCTGGTTTTAATAGTTCAGAGGGCATACTAAAAATAAAATATCCATTCAATGGAAAATAAAATCAAGTATATTTTCAATTAGATAACTTCAGTTACATTGGGATGCCCTCCTAACAAATCTGTTAATGAGGTGGAAGTTTGTGCAAGATTTATGTGAACATTTGGGTCAGAAATGCACTTGCACTGAACTTAAAACTATATTCCTTAGTTGGTAATGATGAATTCATACCTTGATATAAATCAATATTACTTTTAGCTGTTGTAATGTCTAAAATAATATCACTTCCTCTCCTTTGCTGTTGTTAATTTGGCCATTTTAAATACTTGCATAACAAGTACTTCAAATTGACTAAATCCCCAATTAAGTTCAAGTCCAGAAAGTAATCTTTTTTAAAAAACATACAATACTACTGAATTTTTCCAGCAGTGGACAGCGTTATCAGTTACATTACATATCTGTGCTACGGGATTGTTTTGGAGACGATTCTACAAAGAATAAAAGTCTATACATTGTTCAGCATTAATCTCTACTGTATAAAATGCTGAGCCAAATTCTGAGAAAACCAAATGTCTGGATGTTCACAGCTTAGAGTCTGAGGACTAAGGAATATTTTCCCTAAGGGAAATCACATAATTTTAATTTTCCTTGCATGTGTGTTATTTTCAGAAATATCTAGTGTAAATTAATTGCATCAAATAGTTTGTTCAGTGTCCTCTCATAAAATTTCAGGGAGAAAAGAGAGACCAGAGCCTTTAAAATCTCCTGTAAAAAACTGTTCATCGAGTAATTGCTGGATAGCATGAGAGGTTTATGAGGTGCTTGCATGGCCCACACATGGGATACCCCAGTGGCCCCACAGTCCCCAGCTGTTAGAGCAAGATTGTGAGTGTGCATGAAGCACATATGCCCTGTGGGCCTATGTGGAATACCAAGGGAATACCAAGAAACAGAAATACCAAGGGAACCAGCCTGAAAAGAGGCGTGAAGGCAGCAGGAAGAGTTGCCAGGCAGAGCAGACCCCGGAGGCAGATGGACAGCAGCCACACCCAACCTCTGCCAGTCTCTGCCGTGTGCTGCTCCAGCAGAGGCAGTGTTTGCGCCCCAGGGGCTGCGAGCAGAGTGGGCTGCCGGGGAGCTGGGGAGTGCTAGAGGCGTGTCCTCCTGGGGATTAGTTACAGGGCTGGGAAATGTGTAGCTACTTAACGCTCTGTAACTGTCTAGTGTCGTGATTTATCACTTGTGTTGGTATTGATCTTTGTTAACGTGGTGTTCATAAATCAATGAACTGCTTCAATCCTAATGTGGTTTGAGCCATGCAAACTGACTGGTTTTCCCCTGTGACAGGACCCAACACAATTTACTTTTATTTTGCCCAAGGTCAGAAACATGGTTATTTTTACCTAGGCTCTACATCTTGGACATCTTTCCCTTCTTTCAGCATCATACATTTAGGGAAAGGGACTGTAGGCAGAGCAGACAATCCAGAACTCATTGTTCAAACAGAGATCAAAAACTATACTCAAAACATCAAAATTTGTATTTCTTTCTAAATATCCTTTTCCCAGCTAGCTAATTTGCCCACTATTCTACTTCTGAGTCTTCAGTTTCTCACTTCACCTTTTTCTTTGCTTATCCATTTAGAAATTCCTTTCTTTTTTCCTGGCAATTTAAGAAAATAAATACCTCACTTCAGAGACAACTTTGGCAGGAGTGACTCTTTTAAATTCTGTCCTTTCTCTTCTCTATTGACCTGATCATTTTTGTACAGATGATAATCTCCTCTAACATGCAGCAGTGTTCTAACTGTAAGTATGTTATGGTAGAATCACTGTCATTTAACTGAAACACAGATATTCCCATACCAACAGGTGTGAACATGTTCTTACAATAATAATTTGCGGGACAACTTTGGTGAAGTACTATCCTTTGAGATGGAGGACCCAAATTTGAAAATCCTTAGCTTGACAATTAAACCACGTTTCTCATTTCAAAGGTAAATTTGTCTGCTACTAGACTAATACATAAAACATAATTCTTCTTTCTTGTTTTAAAGGAAAGAGTATTTAAATTTGTACAAACAAATCTCAAAAGCTTAAAATTTCCCAGCTGTTCATCTCTATGTGTTTATCTCTTCTCTGAGATAAAGGCAAATGGTCTAGTTAAGGTACTTGATTTTTGAAAATTGAAACTGACTGTGATATGAAAAAGATGAAAACAATATTATAATTTTTCTCTCTGTTTTTCAAATAGGTGGATAATCAGGGAGAAGGATAGAGGAAGAAATACCCAGATTACATGCTCTCATAAAGCACACACTCAAGTTAAAATCAAGCAGATACTTAAGGGTTTTGCTTAATCAGAATCCAAATCTCTCAGAAGGAGGTAAGTATTTGGAGCAGGTAAGAGATTAGATTAGGATAGTAGACAAGTAAGACTGTTTAATTATCCTTTCATGGGCCACCCAGCATTGGCTTCAGGCTCTTTTCTTTGAAAAATTATTCATCCAGAAGATTTATTAGCTATTTGCTGAGTTTAAATTTTAAAGTTCTCCTATCACTTTCCTGGAAAGTAACTGCATGTGCAGCAATTGTTATAAGCTGGCTAGTTTTTTCAATGTCTCCATTCTAAAATTTTGCTGAAGGATTGAATCTTATGCTTTGTCAGTGTCCCCTGGTATATAAAATCTCCATGAAGAATTAGGCTACATTCTTAAAATTTGCCTTTGTATAATTCAAGTTAACCTCCAAGCTGCACCAAGACTAAAATTGGAAGGATCACAAGCAGAGGCAAAACAGTAAATTACTGTATATAGGCAAATATGCGATGTGCATGAAAAATATTTTTCTAGCTACAACTATAATTCCTTATTTGATCTTTTTTTAAATTTAAGGCTTTGGTTTTTGTGGGTTTGTTTTTTTTTTTTCCCTTAGCATGCAGGTATTGGTCTGGTTTGTAGAGCTGCTAAGAGATGTTGGCATCGTAGTTGGCTGGTCAAGCCAGAGACTATGGATCAAGTCCATATTATTATGGTTTCAAGAATTCCTCTGATTTGAAGACAGCAGTAAAAAATTCCAAGAGATATTCTTATGAGTTATAAAAATTGAAGTAAATATGTGTTTAGATTGTGGCATGGACAATGTATTTTTGGTTCGAAAATGTATGCATGCATGTTCAGCAAGAATAAAACGAAAACCAAAAGTTTCTGTATTGCCTTCTTCCTTCTGATGTGGAACAATTTGACACTATTCCTGGTTGCAGGAAATCCAAAAGCCTCATTATTTAAGTCTACAAAACTTTGTCAATAGGATCTACAACCACATGAAATGATCTCACTCAGATGACTCATAAAATGATTTAATGTGTCTTATGGGTACCTGGCAGAGGTACAGACTAAAATCCATAGTTTTCCATTGACAGTTTACTCAGGAACACTAACTACAGTGTCTTCTAAGCATCACCATCTCAATTGCTTCCACAGGTATTATGCTTTCTGTGTGGTTATGAATAAACCTTTTCATGTCATATGGCATTCTGAGCAGCTTAAAATGGCATCTTTACTCTTAAATGTGCTCTTATTTTACCATGTATATTGAACAGTTGAGTTTACAGGAGTGGCTGGTATTTTAATGTGAAATTCCAAAGCATTTATTATTAGGAAAAGAAGTGCAATTTTTCTAAAATAGCAGCATGGCCTGACAGACTGCCCTCACACAGAGAGACCTGAGGAGCCTGGAGCTGATGGACCTCTCACTACTTTGTCATTACTACATTGGCATAATTCAGATGAGCAAGTTTTAGAGTAAGGCTCAGAAATTCTTCTTTTGGCACTAGAGAGCAAAATCTTTTCATACATAAGCCAAAGAAGTATTGATTTATTGTCTATTTATAAGATGACCGTCACCTTAATTTTATTTCAAGAGTGTTCCTACGATGGACAAAGCAGTTGTCTCCAAATCTGCTTGTACTCTGCAGAACCAGACATTTCACTGAATGGAGAGACCCCACAGAAATCCCACACATAAATGTAGCTATCTAATCTTCCCAGAAAGGAATATATATGGATAAAGGTTGTCCCAGTAAGATTGATCCAGATCACATAAAACATTAATACAGTCAAAATCTTTTTAAGAGCTAGTAAAATACTGCCTAATTTTCCCAGAGATGAGCAACTGAATCAAGCCTCACGTCCTCACTGGGAAGACTCAGTTAAAAATATACTCCTTTGATCTTGCATTTGGAAGTAGCTAAGCAAAGGAATAACATGTTGACATAGTATCCAGCATTAGAGAAAAGCAGAGAGAGATCTCTGCTTGTCTCATATGTTCCCTTTATAAAAAAAAAAAAAAAAAAAAAAGCATTTTCTCTTTATATCAGATTTAATCTGAGTTCATCAAAAGATCTTTTTACTCACACCATTTAACAAATTTACAGGTCAATAATTTTGTGCTTTTGTCACACGTAAAAGTCCAGAGTAAAAGTCATCTGCAGGATGAATATCAGTGTTTACTTAGGAGCCAAGTAGGTGAGAACTGTATGCACTTACTCACTTCCACCCCTGAAACCTGCAGGAAAGTTACTGCTGGTTTTGGATGGTTGGGAAGAAAGCCATGTGGGCTCCTGTCATGCCACTGTTCAGTTTCCTACCTCAGGTCTCACTGGGCAAGATCTTTGGGCATCTACTCTCATTTGTCTCCATGCATCTCTCGTCTCCAGAATCTTGCTTTATTTGCAGGATCCTTCCTTCACCCACAATCTTTGCCACCTTCTTTCTAGGCCCCTTTATTATTTTGTATGCAGACTAATATAGTTAGGAAAACAAAGTCTTTGGGTGCTGTAAAGAAAGTTCATGGAAGGAGCTGGTCTCAGAAAGAATAATGTGAGATCATCCTCCCCATCAGTCATTCTGTCTCATTTTTCTTTATTAACTGGAGGCTTCATGATGTACCATTTTTTTCAGTCCAGATGGTAGAAAAGTTTGCAGTCAGTCTACACAGGGTACAGCTAATAAGTAGGAGGTTTGTACTTGGGAGTTCAGGAGTCAAATTTTGTACATTAACACACACACATGCACATGTATCTACCACTAGTCATTGTCCACAATTTCATTGTTTCATTTGCTTTGTGTGCTAAGCCTTTTATCTAACACTGGCTTTGTATCTTGCTTGTCAGAGGATGATCTTACACAAATACTGAAAGACTGATCAGGAAGAGGAAGGTGCTACAACATTTCAGCATCTAGGCTCCTCTGTAATGCCTGTTGACACCATTGCAGGTATGGTTGCTTCATGGGAAAATACACTTTCTTGGAGAACCCTGCCAAGAGTGTGCATACCTATACAAGGCAGGAAAATTAAACCAATTAAACATCCAAACCCAAATCAGACCAAACCAACCAACCAAAGAAAACCTAAGCAAACAAACAATCAACGTACAAACAAACAAACAAAACTAAACAAAGAAACAAACTCCTAAACAAACTAACACTGGAATCTTTTTCCAACATGAGTTCTCACAGAAACAGTTTTACTTGCACATTCAACTCCCCAAAATCAATTTCTCTTGTGAAAACTAGGTGCAAATATTGGTTTTTGTGTGATGAGGGCTTATGTACTTCATTAAGATGCTGAACACTGTCCCCAAGTGCCAAACACCTTCTGTGAGTGATTTTCTGGTCACAGTCTCACAGGATTTAGCACTATAGGCTTTACATTAACATTTGTCTCAATACTATGGGTCTTAATCTGCTGAAATTAAAAAACTCAAACTGACTTGACTGAGAATATGACAGCGCTTGAATATAAAGAAACAGAAGACTAGAGGGCATAGCTGGCTAATTGAACACAGTTGAACACAGTAATCTGAAATTTCAGGGAAGAGATGCTTGGATTTGTAGTCCAGAAGAGGAAAATAACGTCTTTTTCACTTGTCCCGCACATTATTGGCCAGAAACCCCAGAACACTCTTATAAGCTTGAGTTCTACATTAAAAGACCAAAAGCCAGAAATTATGTTTTGCCACACTGAAAGAACTCTGGAGACTCAGGGGTTTATCTTACATTTCTGAAATAACACTTAGTTGCCCAAACAACCATGGTAAGTAGATTGTGTCCTGCTTTGATTGTCAAAGTTGTGGGAGGAAGGGGTAGGGACAGGAGAATAAAAAGAAAAAAAGCCCCAAGCTAAAATGAAAGCTAAGCAGCAGTGCTTTGAACGTAAGGGCAAAACCGCCATATAGTCACCTAAAAGATTTTTAATAACCTGGGAAAATATGTCAAGATAAGGATCAGTGACCATTTTAGTGCTGATCATGTATAGTTTTGCTTTACAATCAGAATTAGTGTAGAAAAAGGGAAATAAGAAGGCAAGCTGTGCCATAGAGGGGAAAAAAAAGAAATATGGTCAAAAAGGAAAGCTCAACCTTCCTTACACATCTCTAAAGGTATGATACTTAAAATCAGATATTAAAAAATAATTTTATATAAGATTCTTAGCTTCAAATTAGTCTTTTAAACGTGAAATAATTTCCATTAACCTCTATGAGAGTACCCGAGAAGAAACCAAATCTTGGCAATTCTCACCAAAAGAAATTATGGAGGAATGCAACTATAAGCTTAAACTAAATGTCACAGAAACAATTATCAAGAAGAAAAATAAGAAAAAAATTATTTTAATTTTAAGGTGTATATACCTTGCTAATTTTTAAGGAAAAAAAGTAGTACTAATCTCAAGAGAGAACCACTGTATGGGTGTTTGGTAGTAGCCTAGAGAAAACACAGAAAGAACATCTTTGCATGAAGTGACAGCTTTAAGAAATACTTGCTCATATTGGGAACTATATAGACATGTCAAGTAATGTGCTGAATTTGGAGTTTTAACTTTTAGATGCCTGAAATCAGAGTGTGTCCTGTACCAAATGAAAAATCTGGAGATGAGCCATGAAGGTGTCCAGCAATCACCATGGCAGAACTAACATTGGATGAGAAATTATAAAGCCTAACATTATTTAATGCTGAACTGAACCGACTTAGTCAAGGCACTAAAAATTTAGAGCTGAAAAGTCCCTCCTCATTATCTTGTGGAAGAGTAGCAGTGGCATGATGCATAATGATTCCACAACACAGGGAGTCTTTCAATGTAATTAAAAGTCAGTAGAATGGAACACAATTATAAGAATTTAATTTTTTTTAAGGCAATGTGTGATCAGCCAAGGAAATTCACTATCACAGAAAATCATTGAGATGTCATCTATGCCAAAACCTGGAGAAGACTATGAGAATTTTTTGATCAATTATAATATCTGTGGGTATCCACTGTAGAGAGAAAAAAAGCTGCACTGGACATTGTACCACTATGTGTACATTTATCTAATGTACATGGAGTATTGTACATTGGCTAGAACCCTGAATAAAATCAAACAGTAGGCACTAGTGTTTCATAAATCACTTACCCATAGGCACAAGTGCTGATAAGCAAGGCATTCACATACCAGAGTACTCATTTCACAAGTATTTAAACATCTGTAAGTTGTTTGTATTAGGCAGTCAGAGCTGGTCTTACTTTACACTAACCAGAGAAAGCAGCATTTCCAAAAGATTAATCACCTCACAGATGCAATGTCTTAGGCTGATTCCCTCCTTGGATCTCTCTATTCCTTTAAATCTTCATACAGAGAATCTGGTGTAATTATCTTGAATCTATGCAATTAACTTTTTAGTGGCTGATATGAATTAGACTAATATTGTCCTCAGCATCTATGTCCTGTCTGCAGAAAGAGACATTTCCAGAAGAATTTATACCATTTAAAAATAGATGTGTAAAGTAGATGATAGGATTTGCCCTCTCAGAATTCTTAGTTCTCCCAGTTGAACACAGGAATAGCCAAAATAACCAGCTGACATTTCAATTAAACTCTAGAACATAAACCTTGCTAGAGAAGATCTCCACTCTTAGATGATTTCTTGAAAGTACGTACCTTTGCTGACTTCACAGAAAAATGAACTTGTGTGGGGTAAATCAGTTAATTATTTTTTGACAATGAAACATGAGAGCTGATCATAGTCTGGAATGTGAGATGTGGTACCTGCTAAGTTAATGAATTACAGTCCCTGAACATTAGCATGCTGCCTACTTTGTCTCTATGCTGTGAGGTGAAGCCTCTCTGGAAGCGCCTTCAGACACCATCAGAAGAAAAAGGGGACAATGAGGGACACTGGACAATGATTAAATCAACTTGCTTGGCATTAATAAGGATTGCCAGCGTATAGCTAAAGGACAGGCTCCAGTTTCTGTAAGAACTATATCAATTTTTTATTTATTTTCCCCTGCCCAATGAAGAAATTCAGGGAATGCTCTGTGGTGCACAGAGCAGTGTATCAAATTTATGATGTCTCACTATGATAAGAGTGTTATATTTTTTTCACATATCTAAAAATAAGGTGTTAAACAATCCTTAAAATACTGACAAAATGCCAGTCAACAAAAACTGAAAGTAAAAATCTAAGTCAATTATTAGGTAATACACCCTGAAGACTACAAAATGGAAATTTGAATCTATGAAACAGTGACAATGTCTAAAACAGACAGATGGAATTAAAATGATGATAGCATTGTTTTGGTGATTTTGAGAGCTGATAAAAAATACATAAATATCTTCACAGCAATGTTACACTATGCCAGATCAAGATGGCTGAAAGTAACCAGGATGAGTAGGTAGTAAATTACTTAAAATTATATCATGGCCTTACACAAAGAAACATTTTCTTTAAACATGTTAATTTGTGTAGTAGAAAAGGAGAAAAACCCTCCAAAATTAATCAATAAAAGTACAAAAAGGTTCCACCAGTATAATTTCTAGTACACATGCACAAACAAATCTGTAGTGCCACAAAACCAAAGAATCAGTAGCACAGTGGTGACAATATAGAGATGTTATTGCTGAGCAGGGCTTACACAGAGCCAAGGCCTTTTCTGCTTCTCATCCTGCCACACTGGGGAGGAGGCTGGGGGTGCTTGGGAGGTTGGGAGGAGACACAGCTGGGACAGGTGACCCCAACTGACCAAAGGGACTCTCCAGACCACAGAATGTCATGGTCAGTACATACAGTGGGAGGAAGAAGGAGGAAGGGGAGAACACTTGGAGTGATGGCGTTTGTCTTCCCAAGTCACCGTTAGGTGTGATGGGGCCCTGCTGTCCTGGAGATGGCTGAACACCTGCCTGCCCATGGGAAGCAGTGGATTCATGCTTTGTTTTGCTTTGCTTATGTGTGCAGCTTTTGCTTTCCCTATCAAACTGTGTGTATCTCAACCCACGAGTTCTCTACCTTTTACCCTTCTGATTCACTCCTTGATCTTGCTGGTGAAGGAGCGAGTGAGCAACCCACAACTGAGTGTGGGGCTTGGTTTCCAGCTGGGGTTAAACCACAAAATCCTCCTAGGTTTAAAGCATCTGAGGTATGCTCTGAGCACACGCAGACTGGTTAGGTGTTATCCAGAAAGAATCTAGCTTGTGTACTTTAATCTAGCACTGGGAGAGTGGAGAAATGGTGGCTGTGCTGGTTTGGGCTGGGTAGAGTTAATAGTCCTTATAGTAGCTAGTATGGAGCTGTGTTTTGGATTTGTGCTGGAAACAGTGTTGATAACATGGGGATGTTTTCTTTATTGCTGAGCAGCATTTGCACGGAGCCAAAGCCTTTTCTGCTTCTCACCTACCACCCCAGCAAGGAGTCTGGGGTACACAGGGGATTGGGAGGAGACACAGCCTGCACAGATGACCCCAAAGGAATAATCAAAAGAATATTCCATATGATATGACCTTATGCTCAGTATATAAAGTGGGGGGGAGAACGAGTAAGAGGGAGGACATTTGGAGTGATGGAGTTTGCCTTCTCAAGACAGTGTTAGGTGTGATGGGACCTTGCTTTCCTGGGACCCTGCTTTCCTGGGGAAAGCTGAATGGCAGCCTGCCCAGGGGAAGTGATGAATGAATGCCTTGTTTTGCTTTGCCTGGGTGTCCAGCTTTTCTTTGGCTAATAAACTGCCTTTTTCTCAATCCATAATTTTTTTCTCACCTTTACTCTCCAGATTCTCTCCCCCATCCCACTGCAAGGAAAGTGAGTGGCTGTGTGAGACTGAGTTGTCAGCTGTGGTTAAACCTTGGTGGTGGTAGTCCAGCTTGAAAAGCTCAGTCCTGGGCCAAAATAATATGCCAGTGTGGGAACATCCATACACCCTGATGGAAGGGTCTGTTAAAGTAAGAGCACCAGCTCTTTACTTAGTTTATTCTTTTCAGAGTCCTGCAGTAGTTCAAATATGGGACTGATAGGTCTCCACCTTAGGGGGCATGTGGCATAAACCAATATTTCCCCAAACTCCATAAAACACCACCATTTACATGTCACTTAACACTAGCTAACAGGTAACTGAAAGAAACTAGACTGACCCTAATCTGTTCCCTCCAAAATACTGGTGTGAACTATGCTACATAAAAGCTCTTCTATTGAAGGAGTGCCAAGGTCATAGGTCTCTTTTGGAAAAACTAACAATTGCCACATGCGGTCCCCTCTGGAGGCTATTGCCTTTGTTTCTTCCTTTTTAGGAACAGAATTTTCTTTGTGGATTTTATTGGCCCTAACTTCAGTGCAGCAGCACCCAGACACAGTTTTATGGATTCTGCACGTATCCCTTCGAACAGGTTGTTTGGTTTTTTTTAAAATCTGTCCCAGCTTTGAAATGCAGCTTTAGCTTAAATCATCAAAGTATCTTATCATTCACGTATTTAAAAAAACCTTTTCTAACGCAAGCATAATTAGCCTCTTTCTGTTAATGTACAAAGTGAAATGCAGGAAAGGGACAGTTGAATAGTGAGTCAATCACAGAGTAGTAACTAGAGCCTTGGTTATCAGCTTACCTCCACTGTAGAAATGGTATTGATCAAGGACAGTTGAAACAAACCTACAATTATCAAGTAGAGACTGCAACTCACACAGAGAATATCTGGAAACATGCGGAAGATCATGCAGACTAACAATCCTTTTATGTGATGCAGATAAAAAGTATCAAAAATACACACAGTATCATCAGCAGCAGAATAAAGTAGATAAGGGTTTTACAGATTCCTTCTGAGATGGATGCTGTCAAAAATCATAATGTTTTCAGGAGGAAATGAAAATATCTAAGATCTTTATAATCGAAAGCAAATGTGGAGCATTGGGTTAAGATTTGATCTGGGACATTTTAATTTTTTTTTTCTCTAAACAACTTCTTAAAAAGTACATTAAGAAATAATGTTATTCCAGTCAAATTAGGAATCATTTAAGACATAAAGTAAATTAATATTAAAAGAAATATATTGTCATCATAGTGTTTTAAGATAATTAAGTATTTGAATCATATAATATGGATATTTGGTGTTTTAAAATTGGGTTTTATAATATTTTTTAGAGTATTTTCATAATGTAAAAGATAGAAATATATATGCAGATTATATAATTTGTTAAGGTTTACAATACTGGCTACATAATATTTTCTCCATATTTTTACATAAACATAAATCCCCTCAAGTACAGTCAAATGGCATGTAACTCTGATGCTATAATGGTGAAAGAGGAGTTTATTAATGGCATGCAGAAAAGTCAGTGTGGCACTGCTAAGAAATAAAGATGGATATGGAAACCTGAAGATGGGTTGATTCATTTCACAGAGGTAAATACTCAGTGCTGCATAACTGTCTCCTTTTAATTAGCTTGTCAAAAGATTTTTACAAAGACCTCCAGTGGATTACTGAGTAAACCTGAACTGCAGATTACCTCTACTGAATCATTTATTGTGTTTCAGAGCTTTTAATAGAATGATCTAATCAAGCCAGTTCTGTTCTCTTATCAATTTTCAGCTTTTGGGGGATTTTTTGTTTGTTTGCATCATTAGTTACTACAAGGTTTTCCAGCAAGACTTCTTTTTTTTCTTTTTTTTTTTCTTCCCTGTTTAAGTTAAGACTGTGTTTGAGCATGCACTTTAGATCTTCCTTGATATCTTTATTTGGACTTCTCTACATATCAATTCATCAGAGAACATAGTGTTTCCAAGGTTTTCATTGCTCTTTTCTTTCACTAGTTTAAATGTATTTTTATGTGAATGGATGAGGCTTCAGTCTAAGGCTACAACATTAACACAAGTTGTTCTTGTAAGTAAACAGGCACTTACAAAGGAACCTAAAAAGCGTTGTCTTCCTTAGTGCTCCATTTACTGTATTTAAGATCACATTTTCAACTCTGTAAGCACAACTTCATGTCACCAAAATTCATTGCAATTATTAATGCAACACAGATACACATTTTTCTTTGCTGGGATTTGACAGATATGGGAAGACAAATCAGGAATATATATCTAGAAATTTTCTGACTTAGCATTCCAGTGACTGGGAGGAACACGGGAAAGAGACTGATTGTCTTTTCCCATTGAACTTTTCCAAACACAGGTACTATACCTACTTGCTAAAGTCATTCAGATAGTTATAAGCATCCCAAGGAGCTGTCAGAATGTTGGTGCAACTATTTAATATTGAGGGATCTTGCTCATCCTCAATAGTGTAGTTGGAGGACAGTGTCTGTTGCCTCTTGCTGCTAACATGCCTATGTGCTGGTTTTGTAGGTGTCTAAAAGAAGGTTAGCACTGGAAAAATTACTGACATTACAACAGGGGCTGGCACCGCATGTCACGTACTGCATTGAATCACAGCCTACATGGACTGCGTATGAGAGCACCTAAAATGTGCTGCTATCCACATCATGCAAAGCAGACTCTGAACTTTACAATTTAGAAATGCTAAATAGTGTAAATCAGCCTCATCTCTAGCATAATAATAATGCTTTGCCACTTTAGGCATAAGAAAAAGAGCGTATCCTCTTGAAGCACATTATCTTCAGTCTTGAATGAAATTGTTTATGTTTTGATAAATAATTTATTCATTAAAAACCTGGTTTTCATTAAATAAAAATATATTTATGTTAGATCAACCTATTTCATATTCAATTTGGCGGAGACTAGAAATTCACAAATCTTTTACAAGCCTTCAGCTCATGATACCCTTTGTTCTTGGGAAACAGGTCAACTCTCTGTTGACCTCAACTGTCCCCAAACAATTTGGATCCATGCATACTGTTACATGTTATGGGCCGTCCAGGGTGACAATGATGAGGGAGCCTTATTTTCATTTCAGTGATTATTCAAGGCACTGGGCAAATTTGCCAAGGCACTGAAGGATGTGTGTTCAACATACACATCCTACACTTTGGAACATTGAAAGTGTGAAGAGTATAGAGAATTGCCAACAGTATGAAGAGAGGAGACTAAATTAATGCTTCTCTTTCCATATTTGTACCCGTTAGCATGTCATTTAGAACTATCTTTTGATCTGGGTGAACTGGATTCAAATTTCAACAGAGAAAAGAAGAAATTGAATTCAGCCTCCTGCAGTCTGGATAGGGGCTGTGACTACTAGGTTATTCAATCAAAGAAGTGCATTGTTCTCAGTTTATTTGTTGTATCTAAGTTTTGCCCCTCATTTCCCTTTCTCTTTAGTATAACATAACATTTATCTTTAGTATATTCCCTTTCATTTAGTATAACATAAATAAGACATTTTTCTTGTGTTTCAACTTTGAATAAAAAGCATGCACACAAATATGTATGTACATATATGCATACATATGGGTACAGGTAAAATGTTTGTATTTATTTGTGTGTAAACACAGTTTTGTTGGTACAGTGGTAACAGCTCCTTTGTTCTGGTAAATTTTTAAATTAGCAAGGAAAGCAAAACATCACTTATATAGCACCACTCTCGTATATCCAAAAATGAACACCGTCCTAAAGTTTCCAGTTGCTTAAAGAGTTTATAAAATTATATGTTGTATAACAAAATTACATGCAATTATTGTGGTGTCCAAAGCCCCTAAGGATTGAATAAAGAGTTGTTAATCTGAAATATTTATAGAAAACAGTTGAAAGAAAAACCTTCTTGCATAGTTTAAGGTAGATAAGGAAACCTCTCTGAGGAAAAAAAATCTGATAAAGTGAGTGTATATGGGAAAATATGTTTAGTGCAGCACGACAGTCTAAAATAGATGCTGTATGCAGCACATAAACATATTAATTTGTCAGCAGTTTCTCAGTGCCAAAATACTTGGCAAAGTTTTAAAAGAGTTATACTGTAGTCTAAGTGGTATGTTGGCAACATGCCTGCACTTGTTCTACTATTTCAGTATCGTTTTACTTACCTCATAAGGAAATAAACATGATTACTTTTTCAGTTATTGTAATGTCCATCTTGTCCTTCTCAAAAATGTCTATACTCTGTCTTCCAAACATCTAGGTCCTATATCAGCAGGTTAAATAAAAAATAAAAAAACTTAAAGAAAAAAAAAAATCTGTCAACACTCAACCCACGTTCAGAGTAAAGCAATTAATTTGATGGGTTGACAGTTGAAAAAGGTAGCTTCTGACAGACATCCAGTATGATGCCAGCCAGAATGATGTACAGTGTAACACTTTCCTTAAAAGGGAAGGTAAATCAGGCATCCCAAAGGCAAGTCCTTTGTATTCCATTGAAGCTTTTAGGTACTAGTGCATCTTTGTTGTGTATTCCTGACAAGCTGTAAAGAATTCTACTGTACCTAAAATGTATTCGAATAGAATTCACAAAAGGCTGTATGCAAATCCCACAAAGGAGAGCTGACGAGCCAGGCAGAGGGCAAGAAAGCAGCGATGCATTGCTCAGTCCCAGAACAGCTGTGCAGACCTCTGGAGCTGACAAGGGCAGTGGGGACAAGGAGCAGGTTAGCAGAGTGGCATTCAGCCCATTAGGCTCCCTTCAAAGTCCATTAGTTACTATAGTAGTTAAAGCATCATAAATTAGTGCTGCTCTTCTATTTTGTACAAATGCTTGTTCATGAAAGGAAAATTATCACAGAGTTGGTAACCTGTGTTTTTCGGCTGAACTTTGGTTGAAGACTTAGAAATCACAAAGACTGGGAAAAACTCACTACATTCTTAGTATCTGCATCTTGAAAGCATCCCATATCTACTTTCTTGTGTCCAGTTCTCAGGAGAGTGAAGAGAGTAGTATGAACAACCACCTCAAAAACCTGTTTTCTACGAAGGACACAAATATTTAGGGTATGGAAGGGAAAATTTGCATATTTTTCAACTGAGGGAAAAACATTAGCCAGTATTCAGTGTAAATGCTTTGTACAGACATTTTCGTATATGAAAAAGAAACCAAACCACACCAAACCAAAAGTTAGACACGCTCTTAAAATATCTTGGCTAGAAGACAAACCAGCTAAAGCTCTCTCAGAAACTGTTGTAGTCCATGGAGGAACCATTTTGAAATGGAGTAAGGTTCACAGCCTGTGAACATCTCTGTCTCCTGTACTACCAAGAGAACAATAAATGGAGAGACAGTTGCGTTGCCCAGCAGATTCAGAACCTACACAGTCACCCTAGGGTGACTTTTAGCCATTTGGAGACCATTCACTACCTCTTCTTGGCATAAGAGCAAGAACATCAGTGGAATTCTCTGTTGGAGTCATCCCAAGTATACCATGTTTCTCTTTCATGACAGAGGTAAAAGACTATAAAGTAAATGGAGTTTTAATTACACAACGTCAAGCTGCATTTCAGACCTAGCCAGGAATGAATCTACCCCCTAAACTCTTCAGAAATTATGTCCAGATGATAAATAAGTGCACTAAAATGATAATTAACCATAAGATTTGTGTCTTATTGCAACTATGTTTCAGTTTACAGTACTCATTAGGAAGATGTAGCAAGATAGAGCATTGAGATTGATTGTTGGTAGCTTAGTTGTTCCTAGTAGCCAACCAACCAAGGTTCATTAGAGGAATTACAGATGTACATGTAAATTGTTCTGTACAATTTCAGACCCACGTGTAGGAAGTTACAGTAACAACTTCATTTTTACAAATAGTATGGCTTTCACACTCATTAATGTTCCTGAACATACAAGCTTTGTCATATTGGAAGTTTTTGCACTGGGATTTTCCAAAATTTATATTTTGTCTTCCTAAAGTCTGGACCGAACCCTCCTACAAAGATTGTCTCCCAGGTCCATCAACTCAACTGACCTTGGGTTATTCCACTGTTACAGGTATTGAGATTTGGCTCAAGGCATTCCAGAAATCAAGATTGAATCAAAGTCAGTATTTGAGTCTTAATTCCTTGGGATATTTGGCAGTGTCCCAAAACACTATCCTCTTATAAACATTAGTGTGTCAAAACTTTGTATGTATTTCTGTAGGGATTTTGATTAAGATTGTAAGAACTTATGGTCCTCATTTAGCAAAGCACTTAAACCCATATTTAACCTCAAGAACCTAAAAAAAAGTATATATTAAAAGGTATATGTGTATGAGTATCTGTGCACACACACATTCACACATGTAGATACACTTAGAATTTAAGGTCTTTGTTGTCTGTGTGTATAATCCCCTCTACAAATCTCAACATTAAAAAAAGTTTAGAAAAAGGTTTACCAGGCAGTGAATTGTTCAAGTCCCACAAAGTTACCTGATACTCAACCATTTGAAAGTTAGAATATTAATATTAAAGACATCATACATCTCACACAGCCGATACAATAAACCTCTGCATTACTCTCATACAAGAAAAAAAAGTTGTTTAGCAACCATATCTTAGCTACGCTCTTAGCTCATGCCTCCATGTATATATTTTTAACAAATTTTTACTTTACAGCAAGATATTTGCTAAACAAGGGTACTACAGAGGCTAATATAATCACTAAATAACCGAATCAACAGATACATTTTGGAATAAATATCATTCCTGTATTACAAGAAAATTCTTGTTGAATCTCCAGGAAGATTCTTATCTCAAAAATAGCCTTGCATATATGAATAAACTTTTGGCCAAAGCTTAGCAGTCAACTAATATGTATATTTGATTATCTCTTTCTTTCTTTCTTATTCAGGAGAGTGTTATATTGCCTTTTTCCTGCAGTTGTTAAAATGTGTGCATTCATTTTCAGTTAGAATGCTAATAAATATAATTTCTCCATAATACAGAGATTTAAACTGGTTTTCAGTGAAATTAGGTAAGTTTGCACATATTTTTTAATATCAAAATAATACACTCCGTGGTAAAGCTGTTTCAGATATATGCAGTGACAGCCAAGTAAACTCTTTGTTGTGCAACGTTTTAGAGAAGAGTAGTTGCTTCTTCATTGCAGTGCACAAAAAAGAAGTACAGTGATACTTCCATCATTATATCATCTTTTTGACCCCACTATATTACTCCTATCTTACAACAGATCACGAGTTTATGGACTTCCTGACCTGGATGCTTAATGCTCAATATTCTGATTAGCAGACTTTAATTAACTTCTCTCTGTGAATTTGCCTACTCGCTTTTCAAACACATTTCAGTTTGGCATCCAGTGTGCATCACATTTTAACTGCGCACTGTGTGAAAAAAGCTTTGTTTTGTTTGTTTTAAAGTTTACACCTGATGATTTCCTTTCTGTGCCCCTTGGGTTTTCTGCTATTAAAATTTTTAGATAATAGATGTAATTCATCATCATTACCCATTTCCTTCTCTGTGTGTTACTACCTCCTTCCCCCGTTGTCTTCCTTCCACTCTTGGAAGTGTTACATTAATGCATTGCTCCTTGTAATGAACCTGTTCTTCAACTCTGATAGCATTTTGTATCTTTCTCAAGTTCTGCTATATAATTTTTGTAATACTCTAACCTGCGTTCCTGTGTTGTACAATGGAATAATAAATTTACAAAATTTTTTTTCCATTTTTTTGATTTCTTTCTGCTACTCCCTTGTACTGCATTTTTCCCTGAGCACATCAGCTCAATAGCTAGTGGTCTTAAAAATGTAAATATCCACAGTGAGGATAGAGTCTGTGCCTAGGTGACACCTGATGTCAGGGGCTTTATGGTCTATGTGTTGTTCCTGTGGGTTTTCCCTAAATTTATAGTTTTGAATTTGTCTACATTGATTTTTTTTAAGTTCATTTTAATTCTTCCTCTTTTGATATTTACTTCTTCCCGAGAAAATCCTCAGGGACATTTTGGCTCAGACCATGACTACGTTAGCTCTTGTCCACCTCTGCCCATGAACTGAGGAGATTTGATGCACTGTCTAAATCTCAGAAAGCTTATTAGATCATGCCAAGTTTATGATTTCTCAGGTACACTTCTATTCTGCAAATACCTTGCTTATGATCACTTCAGAGTGTAAAGTGAAGTCACAGTCAACAAAGTACAGCTGGGCCACAGTACTCCACCACCACTCTTTGTGCACTTTTCTTGGTTTATAGTAGCTTACATCCTATTTCAGCTGTGTTGCCATAGCAAGCAACATTAAATATCCTTTGTTCAATTCACTCTTTTTCTTATCTTTCCTCTCTCTCAAGCCATCAACTCTGGAGAGCAATTTAGCAGGAATATAACCTTGATTGTGCTTGTGTTGCTGACACTGATAGGAGTGAGAAGAGTAGCCCCATCCTACCTTGTTTATGTTGGTGCTTAGACAATACACGTGACAAACAAGCTTTTAAATTTCCCTCAAATATTTGCTATTATATGACTCAGTGCAGGGCTGCATGCTCACTTTTAAGTTTTATATTAGTTGCATTATTTATGTTCATAAGTCTGTGTTTGTCCTAGCTGCTGATGGAATCTTTTGGGTAATCATTTGAATGAGAAATTGGTTTGTTTGGCTGGTTGGTTTTTATCTCAGCTTGTAAGAGATATATATTTGTTACAAAGCATTTATTTTCTACTTTCTGCATTGGAAGCTACTTGCACACATTTCCTCAGCACAAAGAATTGTTTCAGTGGGGTCACAGCCCTCAGAGTTCAGCTGGCTGTCAGCATTCCAGCTGAATGGCATCTGCACTTACATCCTGGTTCAAGGGGAAATGCAAACAATCATGCTGCTTCAAGAACAAAAATCTCAATATTTATGTTAAAATCATTTTTGATTAAAAGCCAATTACACTGAAGATGATGCAAATCTGTCCTGCTTTTTTTTTTGGGCAAATCCAGAGATAAAAGCCCTGGATCGAAACCCACTCTTCTGTTCCTCATTGAACTATCTGTAGTTTTGAAATTTTAGCTGCTCCTTAACCCTAATCGGCCACACAGGATGCCAAAATATATGACCATGTGCTAGAAGTATGCAGAAGCACTGACTGTTAGCTACCTCTAAACTGCCAGCCTCCAAAATGACTGTCTTGGGCAGTTTTAGGGAGTTCCTGGTCAATTGTGTATCAGAGTTGCAGGGGGAGTACAGTTTAAAATCTGCAAACTATGTGATTTTGCTATTCTCTGGAGAACAAGGAAATAAAATTTTCATCAGGTCTATGAAATAACTACACTTTGTTGTGGTACATCTTAAACAGAAGAAAAAAACATAGTTTGGAATGGCATCTCCATGAGATTTGTCTGGGGATCTGCTTAGCTGAGTAATGAGTAGCAGTCAAATAGTATGAAGGATTTATAGCTTGGTCCTTTCTTGAGTTAATAATATTGGAACTTACTCTTACAGAAATTCCCTATATGTCCATGTTGAAACTGTATATAATGTTGCAAGGAATATCTCATATATAATAATAAAACAGGCTAATATATCAGTCTCTGTATATTCAGTACACATTTGATAAAACAATACTATTTTAATAACTGAAAAAAAGTATAATAGAGCACTCATGTCTGTGAAACTAAGCACTTCAGCACATAATTAACTTACCTGAATGCTTAAATACCTTTAAGTAAATTACTATGAGCAGAAATGGACTTAAGCATAGATTGAGACTCAGGCTAAAACAATACATTACTTAGCGCACGGGAAATGTGTTTCACTGTTCATGAATAAACATAACATGCACAGTATGGTACCACAAGAGAAAAATGATATAAGAGGAAAAGTTCGTCCTGCAAAATAAATGGCCTGTAATGTAAAATAAACACAAGGCAGCAAATGGAAGAAATAAAAAATAAGCAAACTACAAGACTATTGTGTCACTGAATCAAGCAGACACATAAGGCATTCTATTCTGTTTACACTTTCATGGGGTGATTTAATCAAGCTATCTACATAGCTATCAGAGTACTTTTATTTTTTCTTCATTTTTGCTATTAAGATCAGAAATGGGGGCTTCTTCCCCCCTTCTTCCCCCCCATTCCCAAATCAAATTAAAATTCCCACGTAAGTCAGTTCGTTTGCCATAGGATATTGTGTGTAGGCTAAAAGAATAAAATGGCAAAAGAGTTGTACCAAGTTTTTCTGTCTCTGATTTCTCATTTCATATGCCTATGCCAGTGAGCAAGGTTTAAATTCTTAATATATCACATTCAACAACCTGCAGAGAAGTTCACTGAGAACAAAAGAGAGCAAGGGAAGGATGAGACAGAAACCTTTGCAGAAAGTCCTTTTTGTAGGTAGTTCATGCACATACTAATTTCTATTGTACCATTCCTGATCCTCAGAGGCAGATCAAACTTGAAAGAAGACTGAATTCAAGTACTATTTTTGCTACTTGAACTAAGCACATTGCATGGCTCTTATCATCTTCAAAGGTTGCCTCCTTCTTTATGAATAATGTGTCCTTAAAGCAATGTTGTCAAAATAAAAAGGCAGGTAAGTCACTGTACAGTTATAATTGTTTCTAGTAGTAAAGGGCAAAGGTGTTTCAGTTTTTTTAAATAAATTTTCAGATTAAATGGATAAGCCTTGGTCCAAGAAACAATTAGAAACAGAAATTTTAGTCCAATTATTCCAATCACAAAAAAACCTCTCTAATTAGAATTGATTATAAACTGGAAAGTTGAATTCAAATACACTCAAACTTCATGGCATTCAAAGGTTACCTGAATATCAATTCAGATTAGATATTTCAGGAACTTCTCTGACAACATTGTGAGAATTTCAAGCCATACAGCTAAACAAGCTCTTCTTATCTTCATATTTCTTCTTTTTTTGCATCGTTTAAATTTGGTACTACGTATCAGTGTGTACAATATTTGCCTTAAATATTAATGCAGAGATCTGGGCAAAAATAGTAAAAAATAATTTTTTCTGTATTCTTCCTCTAATTATTTTTTTTTTCACTTGAAAAAAAAAAGATTTTAAAAAGCTGAAGGCTTAAAATGTAATCAGTAAATCTGCCATGCTGTGAGGCGGTAAAAAACCTAAGGAATATATTTAAAGGTATATCTAGGAACCTTATTTTCCTTTTCAGTGAGAGTTGGGATCCTAAATTCCTCTTGACCAAAATCTTATTCATACGCACAAATTTAGAATGCAGAATCAATCACTCAAAAATGTCCAGATCTTCTGAATTAAAACTTATAAAGCTATTGAGCGTTGAGGTATTTTGTTTTAATCTTTTATGCAAACCCAGAATTTTTAAACTCACTTTACATCAGTACACATTTACTTTCAATTAACCTGAGAACTCTATTTTCCATGACCAATTCTAATAATTAATATTGCCCTAAACACAATTTTCCTGCTCTAAATTTAACCAAGATTTCAGAGGCATTAAATTTAAAAGTACCAGCCCAATCTTAGAAAAGGTTGATTATCTTTTCTGTTCAAGAGGTTTAGAATAGATATGTCATAAGGATTAGAAAGAAGAATTTAGGTAAACCAATGGCACGTGAAAAACTGAACATATAGGACCAACAGTGGTTTTCATCTTGTAACATAAAAATAAGGTCTCATTTACATAACAATATTTGAGGTGTTTAAAATGTATTTGATTTCAACAGAGGAGAAGCCCTCATCTACAACATAAGGACAGTAAACAATCCTAGATTAATGTCATAGTTTAATCCCAGACAGCAACCAAGTACTACATGGTCACCCTCTCACTCCCATACCAATGAGATTAGGGACAGAATTGGAGAGGTAAAAGGTAGGTAACTCCTGGATTGAGATAAATTCAGTTTAGTAGGAAAAGAAAAAACCATGCACACGAGCAAAGCAAAACAAGGAATGAAGCCACTGCTTCCCACGGGCAGAAGGGTGTTCAGCCATCTCCGGGAGAGCAGAGCCTTGTCACAGACTGGGAAGACAACAGTGACTTGGGAAGCCAAACACCATCACTCCAAATGCACACCCCCCCTGCCGCTTCGTCTTTCTTCCTCCCACTTTAAACACTGAGCATGATGTCCTGTGGTCTGGAATACCCCTGTGGTCAGTTGGGGTCACCTGTCCCAGCTGTGTCTCCTCCCAGCCTCCCAAGCACCCCCAGCCTCCTCCCCAGTGTGGCAGGATGAGAAGCAGAAAAGGCCTGGTTCTGTGTAAGCCCTGCTCAGTAATAACAAAAACATCTCCACATTATCATCACTGTGCTCAGCACAAATCCAAAGCATAGACCCATACCAGCCACTGTGAAAAAAGTTCACTCTACCCCAGCCAAAACCAGCACAGTTAAGCACTTTAATATCTTTTTCTTGGTCTGTTCAAATGTTGGTCAAGAGCTATGGTGAGTTTCAAGATGTTGGATCTCACATCTGTCTGGATGATATTTTGAGTGGTCCAATGGGAGGTCTCTGTACTGCCTCACGCCTTCTGTTCTGACTTATAAACAATGGCACGGCTTGTTCAAATCATAGCCATCCTTTATGAATTGCACCTAGTGTCAAAACACAGATTCCTTTGTATGTATTCCTCCAGATTCTATTTGAAGGGGAAAACAAAAACTAAAAAAATGCGTAAGCAGCATCATGCAGTCCTATTCACATTCACATCAAATACTCTATTAAACTTAGCTATTTCAAATACTTGCAAAAACCTGAGGCAGCTTCTGGATAACCATAAGTCTGAGATGGGAGATGAAACGCTTACACTTGCTTGCAAACTTAAATAGGTAAGAGGCATGCAGTCAAACTTTAATTCCCTCTGGTTAAACCAGAGGGAATAAAACCCCAAATGGTCTTATTCATCTCAGTCCTGCTTAGATAGCTTCCACACAATAGATATTTAATAACACACCACTCAGCTTCTCTCCAGTACATTAGACACACCAGAGCCAAGTCAGACTGTCTGTGAGCCCCTGGAAAGTGTTAATTGACAGGAACCTGAAGAGGTGAATCCTTAAGGTCACAAAGGATAACAGATAGCCTATCACTACAATGAAGGGAAAGTAAAATTACATTTTAAGTTTGTGTTAGGTCAGTCAAAGCACTTCCCATTGGACTGCAAAACACTGAAAAGTACTTAAAGAAATATTATAACCTCTTTGTTAGTCTCAATTTACACTTAGTTCAAAGAAAAAATGTTTGCAGAATGAAAAAGTTATATATGCTGCCTGCCTCCTTTAAAGAAATAGAGAGTAAAAAGTAATGGCAAAACTTGTTCTGACTGGTTTTTATTTTCTTGATTCCTAATTTTGGTGCTATTTTCAGAATGTTGATAGTTTGAACTTTATTTTTCTGGTTTTTACTTGGTGCAGAAGGAATAACTCAAAGAATGAAACTTACTTTACGTGAGGTCTAAGTAGAGAAGAACAAAGAATTACTAGTTGACCAAAGAGATTACCATAGGCTAACTACAAAAGTCAAAGAATAAATGTTTAGAAATACTTCCCACAGAATTCTTAGTCTTTCTGCCAAGTTTTGCTGGTTTTATTTTCATTTTATTTATTTTCTTTTATTTTGAAAATGATCTCCTGACTTTTGAAGGTAATATTAATATTTCATACTTTTTATTATGGTCTTTAATTTTTTTAAGATTGTAATAACAGTAACAATACTAGGGATTTTTAAGAAGAGTGACAAGGTTACTACTTAAAGAAATATTCAGAAGGAATAATAAGTGTCTAGCTTTTTGTACCTTATTAGCCCTGTAGCCTCTATTCTTGGCATAAGTAAATTGGCCCTTCTGTGCCCAATCTTCACCAACCTGTAGGTCTGGGGACAGTTTCTGTGAAGAAATGGTGGTAATTATTATTCCATTTCTTCTTGGTTTGAAAAAAGGCAGAAGCACAGTGAAATCAGGGCTCTCACACAGAACTTTCATTTCAGGTTCCTTTGCCCAATGCTGTCCTGCAGACATCTCTTGTTATTTTAGCTGTTTTGGGTATGAAAGGGAAAAAAGAAAAATAAATGAGGAAAAAGGCAAACAGCTTACATTTAGTATTTAAAGAACTTATAATTTATATAAATAGGCAACAAGTAAATGGCTAACTATAATAATATAACATAACCTCGATTGTGAAATAACTTGGATGAAGGGTTACTTCATTATTTACCTTCTACAGTTTTATTTTTAGGGTATAAAAACAAATCCAAGCCAGCACCAGAACCACGGCCTTCCCTGTACATGCATATAGTTTTTCTGTCAGTACATACAGATTACCAATATGGACATTAGACTAGGGAGTAGACAGTTCTGGATCATGTTATGCCCCAGGAACCTGATACCTTGGCAGGGACTCAAGGCCTGTTCAAGTTCTCCATCAGCTCAAGGACACCCATTGCATTTGTGTATAAAATGGGGTGAAGGGAAGAGCCTGGGAAATGAAGAGCTGGTTCCATGATGTGTCAGCATTTGCTTATTCTTTATATAGCATAGCATGTAGCAAATTGTTCCTCTCCCATTCTCTGTATTGAAATTATTTTCTACAAAATGATGAAAGGCATAAATGCTCTTGGCTGCAAGCCTTGTCTATTGAAATGGGAGTGGTAGGGGGAGAGGAGGGTGATGACTGCAAAGGAGTTCAGTGCAAAATGAAGACATTATTTTCAAATTATTTTTTCATGTACTTAGAGTATAAAATGTGAGGATTATTCAGGATGTCCTACTTTGATAATTATTCTCTTTGTTCATACTACTGTAATACAGCAGCAAGTGCATTATACCTCTTTCCTGATATAAGTCCATATTTTATGCAAGCTAATAACTTCAAAGTACAGTGCAGGTTGTTCAAAACACTTTTATTATACAGAGCATATTCAATATAGCATAGAAATGTTTGCCTACTAAAGTCTCTTTTATAATGGATTGTATTGACTTTGCTGGTTTTAAACTAAATATCAACCAGAAGGTAAGAGTGGGAAGGAACAGATGGAGAGTTCATTTCTCAAAATGTATTGGAATCAAAATACATTGTTTAAAATTCATACCCAAATGTGGCTCTGAGAAATTATAAATGATAACTCTACACTATTTTTATACTGATGCATCTGATAAAGTATTAACATAATGATTGTGTAACAATGACAGTAAAGAAATTATATCTACGCAGTATTATTAGTGCTACTGTTGCAAATATATAGCTGCTGTCTTACACAAGGAAACAGGACTGAATTTGAAAAAGGAACCCGTCTGTGTGTCATTTTTGAGGACTGGAACCACAACAGTTTCCAGGAACCAGTGAAATATTTTATTAACGATGTGATCATTCATGTGATTAATCTTGTTCCCATTGTAGTGAACCTGTGTACGTGTATTATATTGTCTCTAACTTACACTAACCCAGCTTTTGGAGAAAAACGCTTACAAAAGCATTTATTAATAAGTCTTTCATCTCACCTTTTTTCAGATACATGTATCTTACTTTCTACACCTCAGATATTACTATTTAACCTCTTTTTCTACTCAATGGAAAGAACTAGGCTTATGCATATAAGTATTTGTCACTCACCTATTTTATGCATGTAAACATATAGGATAATGTGAGTTGCACTTACAGTGTCAGTTTAAGTTCATTGACTCTGAAGGGAGTCTTGATGGCAAGCTCAAACAAAAATATTTGCAAAGCAGATGTCTGTGTTGGATCAAATTACTCTGATCTTCTGCACCGCTAGAACAAGTCTTTGAGAAGAAAATGGACAAATATGTGAGCCTTTCCTGAAAAGGGCCAGCTTCAATGTTACATAAAATACTTTTTTATCCTGTAGATAAAACTACTTCTACTTTTATTTAACCTGTAGAAGTTTTATTTGGGGAAACATTTAACCTATAGAAACATTGTCTTGGTTTGTAAGACAGGTGTCTGCTAAGGAAGGCAGGAGCCTCCCTTGGAATGGAAAATGTAACCCCCTTCCCTCCAGATTATTATAATTTTGAAATTAAGGGGCTTTCTGGCCAAGATATGAGGAAACAGGAATAGCAGTTCTTTACTAGTATGTATAACAAGGCAAGAATACAGAAACACTGGCTTAACCCTGACAGAGTCAGGATATGACCTGACACCCTGTCGGGCAGGGTGGTGGCAGCAGTCCAAGTAGGTGATGGCTGCAGCTCTCTTTGAAGTGGTGATCCTGTAGAAGGGTCTGGTCTTCCTCAGAAGGTCCAGTGTTGGTTATGTAGCTCTGGTCCTCTGGAAACCCAGTAGGTAAGAGCCACAAGTGGTGCTCCAAACCACAGATTATATCCAGGTGGGAATGCTTGGTTCCTCCCCCTGGGCGGAGCATCTCACAATGGGATGATGCAATTTTATGAGTCATGCAGGATGGCTGGATGGCCCATTAACAGAAGATATCTCCTGGAGAGTGTTATCAGGGGTGAGTTGTGGAAGAGATAATGAACTCTGCCCCACCTGGTTTCAACAGATGGTGATAGAATACATACTTTTAGTTACATCTTACATTGTAACCTAAGACACTGATCTATAAAGTCAAGGCAAAAATTTATGCAGGAAATGGTGCATTTTTCACAGAAATGGAGCAAATAGTTTTTGGCATCATATTGCTGGGTTGAGGGATGCTGGGTGCTTTTTTTACTTAATTTTCATTCCACATCAAACTGAATTAAAAACATTGCTGTTAATAAAGTTAAAGGCAGAGATCATTTATGTGTTCCTCCAACCACTGGATATAATCACCAGCATTTGTATTCTGTCAACAGATTGCTTCTCACAAATTATACATTCAGTCAGTGTCCAGCAATCTCTTCCAGTAATCTTTAGCATGAAAAATATACTGCACTGAATTAAAAAATTGGTGGTTGAGTATCAAAATATCACATGGCATTTAGTCTAAATTTCATGATGCTTTGCTTGTATACATCCTCCATACAAAGCCACTTGAATGAATGTAAGCTTTTTCTTTCTTCTTTAGTATGACAATATCCTGGGTTTTTTAAATTTATTTTTTACATGAGACTGAAAGGAAGGCTGCTTACAGAGAAGCCAGAGGTTTAATATATGTTAAAAAATAACTGAAAAAGTTCCTGCTTCTCCCCTACAATTTGGGGGAAGGTACCATGTAGAAGATTCCAAGATATTGTGAAACTGAGATATTGTATTTGCGTGCTCCTACACAAGTCAGATACACCACCTGGGCTCCCAAAAGCATGCTAGACAGAAGTCAAGCAGTGCTCTGAATACATGGCTTTCTAGCTGGCACTCAGCATGGTTTCACTTCTCTCCTAAGTGGGAAAGGCTGCCAGCAGCCCTCCCTGCTGCCGGTGCTGTGCACACCTTGGTCACCACCAGCATGCTCCATAGAGGCAGGAGGCTCAGGTCCCCTCCTGTGCCTGGCTGTGTAAGAAGCAGCTGCCTGTTCTGCAAGGTAAGAGGTCTGACCTCTGAAATGTTCAAGTCTCTTGTGTTCCAGATATGATCAGAAAACCTGACAAGTGCTGAGATACGTTTTCTGATTAAAGTTTTATGAAATAGATTCGTTTCCCAGAAATCACTCATTCCCATGATCAACGTTCTCAAATAAAGAAGCACCTCGGGAAATTCCTGACCAGCTTCACTAGCCAATAGGCTTTGTCTGAATTTTTGGACTGATAACCTTGTAAATTAATTTTTCATTTTAATTTACGATATGTTTTTATTTTACGCAAGGAACAAAAGATGAGGTCTCTGTAGTTAATTTAGCACCTGTACATTCTCAGAAATTATAATGAAACACTCACTGCACGATTCAGCCTTTATAGGGCAGTGAATTCTAATCCTGTTAGGGTGGTTCTTTAATTAAAATGTCTATTAACTTTTCTGCAGTTAATGCAATTATGGATCTATTACTTCTTGCCGTTCTAGGAATAGGTTTTTATGATCCAATAATATTGAATTTTTAAAATCCTACCTTATGAAAAGAACAACTCGACTGGGTAACGCACCTATAAAACTATCCATTTTCAGGAATAGGCTGTCCGCTTAAAACTACTTGAATAAACAACATGTAATTAAAGGACCTTGGCCTTACATTCTGGAGTTAAGATCCTCCTGAAAATGTAAAAAAACTGTATTATAATTTAATTTTCCATCATTGTACTTCTTTTATCACACTTCCTATGAATCTAGGATACCTCTAGGATATTTTCCTTTACATAGTATGTTCTGCCAGTTCAATTGTTAAGTGTTTAGAGAACTGTCATAGTTAAGTTTCTTTTCTTTTAATATGTGAAATATACCAAAGATGCCTAACAAGTCTTAGGGTAATCTCAAAGCGTATTTCTCTTTTCCTTAATTCAAAGAAAATCTTTAAAATTTTCTTTTGTCCACATGCACTGTCAGTTTGTAAAGTACTACTCACAAAAAGAGACAATCATGAAAAATACGTAACAGGTTGTGCTATTCCCTTCCAGGATGAGGAGGGAAATTATAGCATCAAAAGCATCAAAGAGAAACATGGCTGAGATCTCACGGTGAGTGTACAGTCTGACCTGTAATGCCCTTGTGGTCCTGTGCTTACTGTTAACACTTTATACAGTATCAGCTGAGTTGGAAATTAATGTGTTAAAACACTGGCTTTCAGGATTTTTATAGCTCCCCATTTGCAGTTAGTACATTTTGTATTAGTCCTCAGTGTGAAGAAATCATAACTCTATATACCAAGGGATAAACTCCAACTAAAATTACTGAAAACAGTACCTAGCGACTTGGATATATGCACTAAGATATCTTTTCTATTGCTTTTTCACAGAAAATTGAGCTTTCATAATATTTCTACCCAGACTTGAAACACTTTTTATTTCTAAAAATGCGATTTGAGGCAAAAATGTGGGAAAGTGCAGCTCTCAAACACATCAGGGGCTTGATCCAATATAATAGTTAAGACAGAAAATTATTTCACATAAGCTTTTAATAAATTTCCTGAGAGTGAATTGCATTATTTTATGAGTGCAATTTTGTCATGTTACAAGATTTAGCATAATATAAATACCAAGTTGTGCAGTACAATATACATGTCATGGTTGTGCAGCTAGTCAGAAACATAAGATTACACAGCCACATGGAACCAGTGCCCAACAATAAAAACCTGACATTTTCTCATATTACCCAGAACCACTGGCCGGTAGATTCTTGAATAGCTCTTATTCAGTCCAGGAAAGGAAATCTCTGATCAGATGTGTACTGAGGCTGGAGTTGGAAAGACAGATACGAAGCTGTATTTTATGAAGGTAAATTGGGGTTCTTTCCCTTTCTTAAAATGATAATTCAGAGTTTGGCAGTCACAATGCACTGTATTATGTAATTTTAGAGATCTTGAACAGGAAATTATTTTTAATGACAATTTGAGTTTTGGCCACTTTGGGATGTATGCTTTTTGAAAAGAAGTGCATTAATTTTTGAATACTTAGGAAAAATAAACTGTCAGCTAAGTCTTTATAAATTGCTATGCTCTGACGGCAGAGAGCAAATTAGTTGTTCTTTCCCCTTCCTGTTTTTACAAAGGCCGAAATGGCAGAAAGTTCTCCTGAAGAAAAAGCAGAAGCAAAGAGAGTAGAGTTTGAAAACCAGACAGAGTTTTTAGCAATTGTGCAAAATGACACCATATCAGTTTTGTTTTCAAGCAGAGAACTAAGAGCTGCTTTATCATTCTGGAAACAGAACTACCCAAAATGGAACATTCCCAGGGCTTTTCGTAGCAGAGGAACAGCAGTAAATTCATGAAATGTTTCTTCACAGGGATCTCTAACTTTGTAGAAAGGGAAAATTACTGAAGCCTACTCCTTGATAGTGGGCAGGGGTACACTGCCTCATGCATTGGTGGCTTTGAAAGGTAGGGTCTAGCTGGAATGGGTAGGGAAGTGGTCATAGATTTTTTTTCTGATGCAGGCATGTTGCAGAGGACATGGTAACAGGTACAGGAATCTTAAGTGAATGCCTTTATTAAGAACAATTTGGTAATGCACTACGTTTTTCCAGTGATTTTAGACCATGTGATGTATATATCAGAATTTTTTACAGTGGGGTAACATCCATGACAGAATCTTAAATATAATTCAATAAACTCACAGCCTTTGTAGGCTGATGGAAAGAAATTACTGCTTACCACTACTTAGACTATGTCTTTTCCAGGAAGACCTCTCCTACAAAGAGATTTATCCTTTCAACATACTCTGTAATAGCTCTGGATGTTGATGCTCAATAGAGTCCATAAGGACAAGCTGATAGGAAATTAAAGCATGATTAAGCCAAGTAGAAAATGTAGCTTAAAGATGAATGGATTGAGATATCTAACTACAGTGATCCTGTTCTGCTTACCTTTGTTCCAGGCTATCACTAAATCAAAATAAGCAGAAAACATTTCTCCTTTTTTTTTAGATGAAAATCTTATAATTACTCTACTAGATTCAGGTGAGTATTATCTACTGCCTTTTCTTGGGAGTTAGGAGGACACTTGGAAAATCAAACAGCTTTTGTTTCAGCTGTGGAACAGGGCTGACCCTAGCTAATCTTTTCTGTGTGAATTATCTTTGATAGGTAGGAAACAGTGGAAGAGTAGGAAGAAAGTGAGGGTAGCTGTGTATACAATGTTGGTTTTCTTTCCTAAACTTCATTTTACTGATGATGGTGGAAACCAATAACCAAATACCTCACCCAGATTTCTTGGAAAATATCAAACAAAAACTGCTAGTCTGGACTTCTTCTGACAGTGCAGGTTTGTCATTTATGACTGCAGCAAATACACAGACAGTGCAATACTAAGTGGTAAAAGGTCTTCTGCCTGTTATTACCAGCTTAGAATACTCACAGTGATCTGTTATACTATCAGCAAAACAATCTAATAAGACATTCTATCACTAATTTTATAGATATACATTCTGTTTTTATATACTTCGATACAAATATAGACTAAGTCAATATATGGAGCTGCCAAAGTTGTACAGCAGAATCTCATCTCCTCACAGTAATTGATGCCCAAAATTAGAAAATAATTAGCACTATACAGGGTTACAATATGATATTACCGTTTAGCTTTTCTCTTTTTATGAATGATTTCAGCCCCAATACTTTAAAATGTGCAAAATGCCCATGAGTTTAACTGAGTCAAGAGGAAAAAAAATAATAAGGAAAATGGTAGTAAATACCCATGCAAAAGACATCCAACCTACATGACAGCAAACTCATCTTGAGGGAAAGGAAAAAATAAAGAAAATATATTAAAATCAGATGTTTTCGTCTCTATGCAAAAGGGAAGAAAACATATCCATATCATCCATTCTTAACAATCAGATTGTTCTTTCACAGTTTTGTGTGCTAGGTAATGTTTTTAAAGGCAGAATGATTACATTTAATTTTGCTTATGGCCATGGATAAGACTGGTCAGAAAAATGCTAATAACTTTACTTTTTTTTTTATGAAAACATTATCAGGAAATTCCTATAAATCTTTGCTTCTTCTGTGTCTTACAAGAAAAACAATCATCCCATTGACTTCAATGTGAAGATATTTTTGTGTAATAAGCATATAAAGAATATATTAGGTCTAAATTTTACTAGGTTTTAGTAACACTGTTAGGCTTTTCACGTTTGTTTACACTAGTTCACTTTAATGTTTCTCTAACTTCTTTTTTAATGAAAAATAGTAGGGAAAAGGGTTTAGAAATTCTGTGTCTTACAGACCAAACAATCTATTTACCTTTACTCTCCAGAGCACTTAGGACCTTTTTGATAAAATACTACAAGAGCTTTAGATGTACCGCCTCCGTGGTGATTGTTTCACCTAAAAATCTGGATGACAACTGCAAATTTAAAATTTTGTCTATCATATCCTGTGAGATCTCAATGAAGATTTTTTCCCTGGCTTTGTGGACAAAATTTAGTTCTAGGATACCAATAGTCCATAAGTTACCCATTACAACTTGCATTTTATTCCTATTTCATTGCAATTTCATATTTTTATCCTTCAGACTGTGGGTTGTGCATTGTGAAAAGACAAACTTCTCCCAGAACTGTTGTTCTGAATATTTCCACAATTCTATTTCTTATCTCTAATAACTGCTCTCATGCTATATAATACATTTAATCTCTTGTATTTTTATGAGAAATTTATTTGTGCTTGGATTGCTCAATGAAAATTCCTACCACTTTTCTCCTGCTTTCTTTTGTTTCTGAGGGGAGAGGAGAAAAAGAAGTTATGTTCGCTTTGTATTCTCTTTTTGGTGCTGCTACTGATTTACGCTCAGTGGGAATTACATAACCCTTTAGGTCTAAATATTAGTAATTTACATACAAGCTAAGAATTTTATTCTCTTTTTATAGTCAGTAAAACAAACCTGCTTCTGTTGGAGCAAAATTCATGTCATCTCTCTCAGACAACTAATTTAGCCAAACCATCCTGGAGAGGTGTCTATTACCCCCACTGACCAAAAGAGAAGCAAAGTTCAGTAAGGTTAAGATTAGGCGAGCTCAGGCTACACACATTTAATGTTAAGGGCTCAATTTTCTGTGGCATACTTTGGTATAATTTGCCTCAGATAAATAAATATTTAACAGAAATTATCACATGTGGGAGAAAAGACTAAGGCAGGTAATTAAAATATGTGATGCATAAATGTTTTGAGCGGGTCAGTTATGACACCCCTTGCTGGAAAATGGAAAACCTCAAAAAAAGAAGAGGAGAAAGTCCAAATCATATTGCAATAGAATGCACAGCTATAAAAATGTGCCTATTTGTCAAAATAATAAAAGTTTGAAGCAGAACTGATCAAATACAGAAAGATTTTTGCTAAGTGCTGAAACAGTTGGAAAAGTATTTTTTTCTCCCAAGTCCTGCTTTTAAGTTCCTTTGATACAAGGTGGTACAAAGTCAAGAAAGAACTTGAAACAAGCTTCACATTAATATTTGAAAAAGGGCACCCAATGTGTTTGATGTGGCGCCCTTCATGCAAATCATGTAGTCTGAGAGAAATCCCAATAGGAAATACAATTCTTTCTTCTTAGCACTCGCTTTTTTTTCTGGTTGATAATAATGAACTTTTCACACTCCCCTTGCAACCCCCCTGAGCTATACAGAAATGAAGTTATTACTCACTAGGTGATGCCTATTTGGGTAGGATTTTTTGTTGCCTTTTTATTGATTTTTTTCTTGTTGTTGAAAGTACAATCTCAGTTCAACACATATTTTGTACTTATTTTTCACAGGCTTCTGAGTGATAAAACCCAGATGCTTTATCAAAACAATAAAATACCTGCTCTCTCCCAGGATTTTTAAATGTGAGGAAATGTATACATGATCAAAAATGTCATGATGGTATAACATCACGTATTGATTTGAGCAGGGGGGTGTTGAGGTATAGCTGAGAGTATTGAATAGAGTGTAATTTTTTATTCTTTAGTATCATGGTTTTTTCAATTTCTTTTAGTTTTAATTATGCTAATAATAGCAAGTTACACCTTCCAGAATTCTCCATTTAAAGTATGGAGGTCAAGCTGATTATACCCCATCCAAAATCCATAACAGCGTGGGTAGCAGCATTGATCACATTCCTTCCTTTTATTCTTGTTGTGCATACTTCATTCCTATGTATAGCAACTAATGTATCTCCCACATTACACCACCCACACACTTACTAACACTTTCTGAAGGCATGGGAACCTTTCTCTACAATTTATTTCCAGATTACATTTTTAAAAATGTCACAGATTGATTCTGGAAATTGTTGAAAGCAGACCTAAAAAAGTCCAGGTTCTGTAAGAGACCCTAAGTGGAAAAAAGCCCACAGGAGCCCCCCAGTGCAAGCTTCATATGGAAAAAAAACCCTCAGATATATCTGGTAGCAATATTTTCATTACAGGTGTAATTATTGTACGATGAGATGTAATCATTCAGAAAAAGCGATTAAGATTGTCTAGGAGACAAATGCATTCTGAAGAAGATTTAGTTTAGGGATTTTTGTAGTATTTTCTGACAGAAGAATTTTGCTATGCCTTTGCAACTGAGTCTGCAGGACTGCAGGCTTTGGTCCTCATGGGGAAATTCAGCTACCGCAGTGTCTGCTGGAGGTACAGCACAGCAGCAATCCAGGTTTCTGGAGCACACTGATGATTTCCTGACATAGGTGAACCAAGGTCCCGTGAAAGGACATGTTCTGCCATAGTTCACACTTACAAGCAGGGAAGGACTGATCAGGGGGGTAAAAGCTTTAAATGTGGTGACCATGAGACAGCGGAGTTCAAGACTCTGAGAGGAGGGATCACAATCCTGGACTTCCGGAGAGCACTCTGGCCTTTCCAGAGATCCGCTTGGAAGAATCCCATTAGAGATAGTACTGGAGAGAAGACACATCCAAGGATTGTTCTCCAGCTGGTTCATGTTCTCCAATCTCAAGAGCAGTCTGTCCCAATACACAGGTCAAGCAAAGACAGTGTCAGGAGACCTGCACGGACAATCAAGTTGATCTTGACTGAAAAGGAAGTGTACAAGAGAGGGAAGGAAAGGTGACACAGAAGGAATAGAGATGTTGTCTGATCAACTTAGACAGACATTTAAATCTGATCATGCAGAGATAGGATTAGAAAGCCAAGTCCAGACTAAAGAGGAATCTTGCAGAGTATATGAAAGACAAGATGGACTGCTACCATTACATTAGCAATAAAATTAAGATTAGAGAAAATCTGGGTTTACTGCTGAATGGGACAGGGGAACTGTGAAAAGGACATGAAAAAGCTGGAAATTCTCAAGGTTTTTTTCACATCTGTCTTTACTGGTGAAATTTACCTTCAGGAATTTCACGCCACTGAGACCAGTGGGAAAGTCTGGAACAAAAAAGACTTGTCTTTGATGTAAGAGTTTCAGGTTAGGATATATTTAAACAAAGTGGGTGAAC
This sequence comes from Machaerirhynchus nigripectus, assembly GCA_013397975.1. NCBI lineage: Eukaryota > Metazoa > Chordata > Aves > Passeriformes > Dicruridae > Machaerirhynchus > Machaerirhynchus nigripectus. The sequence continues at coordinate 1,618,982 of VZRQ01010471.1, read as the reverse complement.
TAAAGTCATGGGGCTGGATGGGATACACCCACAAGTGGTGAGGTAGCTGAAAAATGTTATTTTGGGGACATTATTAATTATCCCTGAAATGTTAGGGTGATTGGTGGAGGTTCCTGACCACAGAAGACAGCAAATGTCACTCCTGTCTTCAAGCAGGGCAAGAAGGGAGATTCAGAAAACTGTACACTGATCAGCCTCACCTTGATCTCTGAGACAGTGATAGAGAAACTGATAGTCCTGCAAATAGTTTTTAAATACATAAAGAACAGGAAGGTCACTGGGAGTAGTCAGAGCGGTTTTACGAAGCAGAACTTCTGCTTGACTAAACTGATAGATTCCTACAGTGAAATGGCAGCTTTGGTAGATGAGGGAGAGCAGCAAATATGGTTGATCTTGACTTTTCACAAAAGTATTTTGATGTTTTCTTCTAAAATGTCCTTAGAGACATAGACTGATGAAGTACAGAATAGATAAAGGGACAGTAAGATAAACTGAAAGCCTTCTGTACTGATGGGCTCAAGCATTTGTGGCCAGTGGCCAGCAGTATGTCTGCCCCAAGGGTTAATGCTGGGAGCAGCACTGTTTAACATATTCATGAATTACATGGGCCATGGAAAGAGTCCAGCCTCAGTAAGCTTACAGATTATACAAAATTGAGATGAGTAGTGGGTACATCAGATGATTTCCCTCAGGTAACTCAGCGGACTGGAGAATGGGAGCAAAGAGCAACGCCTTGAGCTCTGACAAGAAAAGCACAGCTCTGTATCTGGGAAGGAACAAGCCCATGGACCAGTACATGCTGGGGGCTGACTGGCCAGAAGTCAGCTTGGCAAGGAAGGGCCTGGGGCCCATGGTAGACATCAAGCTGACCTTGAGCCAGCGATGCACTCTCACAGCAAAAAAAGCCATTATTTGAAAATAGAATAAAATGTGTATTTTCCCCCCTCTATTTTTGCTAAATATATTACACTTTTTAATTTTTCAGAAATAAATTTAAAATTATAGAACGAATAATTTAAATATTTACTGAGATCATAGATAAACTTATCATTATGGAACCAAGTAATATGTTGAAATGGAGTGAAATGAATGAAAAGGTAAAATTAAAGTGTAGTAATATCCATGATCTTTTAAATTTATTTCAATTATATCTTGTTCTAGTATATTAATTATGTGTACAAATATTCTCATACAATTCAGGAGGCTGTCATAACTGGCTGGTAAAAATTTCTTTCTCATACTTGATTGTCAATTATGGCCAAAATTTTATATTCTTCCTAAAATATCACAGAAATTATTATCTAAAATTATAATCATAAATTAATTTTCTATAGATTTCTCGCTTTAGAGCATTTATAAAACAAGATAAAAACATTAATAATTCAAAAACTTTACTGTAAGGTATAAGACAATATTTTCTGATAATGATTCCATTTTGTTTGTTCAACCAGATCATCACTTCTTGATAAACCTTGAACTTCATGCTAATTTCATACTTATAAATATCAATTTAGTCTATTTCCTTTTCTTTTGTTCTTTCATTCATAGAATTAATATTGATTTATCAAATCAATGAAACAAAATAATAAATGAAAAATCACTATGAAATATTGCTGCACAAACACAATTACTCTCTGCTCTCACATCTACTATTTAATTTTTATTGTATTATTTTAAAAGTTGAAGTACCCCTAATATATTATGACCAACATTACTCTCCACCCTGTTTCAACCCGAAAGGGAAATATGGAACTGAAATTTAGTTCTCTGTTGATGGAAACTTTCACAAAAATAAGCAGGAAGAAGTTATTAAAAACAAGAGGAGAAACTTAGCCCCATGGAAATTGGTGATTATTATTCTATTTCAAAAAGGGGAATTAGTTTTCAGTTTCTGGCATACTTCAGGTAAGCATTCTTTTGAAATAGTTAAATGACTGGCATTTATTACTGGAGTACAGATGCAAGACACTCATCAGTTACCTAAGAGAGACTTGGACCTTAGGAACTGAATTTTGCCTTGAGGGAATATTAAGGACAGATTCTGCAGAGGAGGGAAAACCATGGGGTTTCTTTTTGTTGAGGAACATTAGTTTGTGTCTTTCCCTCATAATTTTTTTTTTTTGGTCATTGTCTTCTTTTTCTTGTTTTTGCTTTTCATCATATTTTTGTTCCTCCTTTGGACAGTAGACTGGAGCACGGCACTGCAAAGAGCTTGCTACAAGCTGAAATAACACACCTGCTGTTCAAATATTTAAATGCAGTTTACTTAAACATCTTCAAACTAAAGAAAACTAAACATTGTACTTCTGGAACCCAGTGACTTTAGCATTCCTTACAGACACATATGGTAGAAGATTGGGAAAAAAGAGTATTCTCATCCAGAAAAGAAAACTTAATAATGCAGATAGATATTTCTCTTTTGAGGACAGTTTCAGTCATTAAGTACTTTTGTCTTAATACAAAAATTTAGATATTTCAACACCAAAATCACTGGGATAAGCTTTTTATATCTATTTTTTTTTTCATTTTAGAAGTACTGAAGTATGTAAAAATGTGCTGAATAAACGTTCACAGTTCTCAGTTTGCACACAGTTACATCGTTAGGCTTCTGCTATATATTTTTCTTTGCCTCTGTTAACACATCTAATTAACCAAAGAAGAGTGAGCTCAGTATTATAGTTAAACAGACAATTTGAGAATTGCTTTTGACAAACTGGAGATTAACATGTCCTTTCCCTGATTATTTCTAGTAATGAAGATTGAGCACCTGAATGTTCACACAGAGTGAAAACAAGTGAGACACAGAGACAGCAATAACATGACCGAACAAAACATTCTTATGAAATCACAGTCTGGAGGGTCGGTGCAGAAAGCAAGCAAAAGGATGATTCTGTCATTTGCTCAGCTGTAGAAACAAAATCACTGTCAAAAGCATGTAGATAGGCTAAAGGATGTGCAGCGAATCTTACCTTTGATTGGGGATGAACAGGCAACTGCTTAAGACTGATGTCAAAAGCAGAGCACAGTGATGTGAATTCTTGTTTAACACAGGGCACACATGGCAGAGAGAATTCTTAATAAAAGAAGGAATAGTAGAAATCTCATTTTGAACAAAGTTTCCGAGCAATTTATTCTTGAATTTAGCTGAACAATGACAAACTCAAGTTTTCAATAAGTCACTAAGTTTTGAACATCTTCTGATTAACAACAAAAAAAAATAGTTATATTGTTCATCTTTTTGTTTATTTCTCCTTTTTTTGTCTCCTCTGACTCTGGTGAGCTGCAGAGAATGGTATGGAAGCAATTGTCTCCATGGGGTTTGGAATCTGGCTTGTGTTTTCAAAGAAAGACAAATTAGATCACTGGAGGATGTCTCAAGAGTAAAAGTCTTTTGGCCAAAAGTTCTTGCTTATTTATTTTGAGAATACATGCTTGGAATTAAAAATTTTTGAAGAGATGAAGGACCAATGCCTGTGCTTTCAGAAAATAAAAAGGAAGAAGCACAGATTGATAGGTAAATTGGAAATTCTTAAAAATATGAAATATTATTTTCAAACAGGCATACTCACATTTGACACATCAGCTTAAATCACTTGTTTTCATTTTTGTGGGAAGAAAGGAGAAGAGCTATTTATGGCTCATCTGTGGTAAACATCAGTCAGATACTAGAAAGGAAGATACGCCTAGCTGGAGAATATATATGATTTTGGGTCCAAGAGGATAAGCACTTTGATTTCTTCTGGAAAATTTGTATACTAAAGTGGGAGATTTTTTTCTTTGTTTTCCCTGAGTCTTGTAATGTTATTGCAGCCAAAGGTCAAAGTGGTTAAAATAAAGTCCATGGTTGCCTTATTATCAGTAAAGGCCAGATGTGATAAAAAGGTATCAATTATAACAAGCTGCATATTGCAATAACCATGGCTTAACTACTCTTTTTGTCACTTTTTCCTCCATTGACTTAAAACCAAAGATAAACATTTAGATTTCCATGTCTCAGTAGAGCACCCAAAAAAGCACGGTATGGACTAAGACATTGTCTCTCTCTCTCTCTCTCTATTTGGGCCATAGCAAAGCTAGAATGCAATATTCATGTCACAGAAGGAAAGCAAGGAGGCATTTAGTGTATACTTCTGAGATTGCTAGGAAAAAAAGGGGGATGCTAGTCTTGGTTTTTAACACTGTTAACACTTGTCGGATGAAGGTTTTATAATAAAAAAAAAAAAAAAAAACAACAAACCCTTGAAAAAAAGAAGAACAGAACTTGCAAAGGGCACTACAATGTTCCACTGAGTTGTGACACATAAAACTTCTTTTACAGAGTAGCTATTGCCTGAATGAACCCCACATCTACCAGCCATTTCCCTTATGGGTTCTGAGGATTAATCTCTTCTTACTCTGTGTTTGCGTGATGGGGATTTCTGGATCAGGGACAAGTGTTTTCTGAAAGATCCACCCTTCTTTCTCATTTGGGAGACTGAGTTTTGTACTTGTCTTTTTCTCTACCCCTTCACACCTCCTCCATATTTATGCAGCAAAAAGAAGCATCTGGCCCAGAGTAGCTAAACTGTGTGGTATGTCAGGGAGTTCTGCCAGCCCTGGCAGAAGGAGTCACATAACTCCAGCTGGTTACAATGGCTTTCCTTGTCCAAAAGATATTTATTAGTTATAAATAAAAAGTCTGATTTCAAACCCCAAATAAACTTAAAAAAACTGTTATGAAAGTGTATGACCATGAAACAAGTTTTCAGCAAAATATTTCTGGTTTTCATCCACATTAAAAAAAATCCCAGACCAGAGGGTGGCAGCTTTTGAAGCCTTCTTCATGAGGCACAATACCACAGAATTTTAATAATATACACCTTTTTCATCCCAGAGGATACTCTCAGCTTTTTAAGAGAAAAATTGGTCTTTACTCTCTGAAGCTCACTGACTGCAGAACCTGAGGTGAAGTATAAGGGGAGGGGTGGGTATAACGTATAAATTAACATGTTTTTCTATTTTATCCTTTTTAAAAACTATTTCAAAACAAGACCAACAGTAAATTACCTCAAGCCTGGCTTCAAGCCATGGAATGCACAGAATAATATCCTAGAGTGTCTCATAAACAAACAAAAAGGAGGAAAACACCACTTTGTCTAAATCAAACTTCAAAGACAACACCTTCTATTTCATCTGTGCCTGTATTGATCAAATTTAAAGTTCTTCTTCACTTATTTTCATTGATGGTGATTGAAAATGAGACACATTCATCCACAGGGCCAATTTTTTTCCTCTTTGTAATGTAATTTTTCTTCAAAATAGATTATTTTTTTTCTAAGCAGCTACAGTCAAAAAACATCTGATTTAATCCTTTCCTCTCAACACCTACTGTAAACCTGTAAAGACACCTGTGAATAAACATAGCACTTTCATTTATTTTGTGCTTACAAACCAGGGCCAAGCACCAGCAGAGTCTGTGTTTTGGCATCCAAGCACGGAAAGTATGAGCCCCTGTGCTATGTGTGGCAGGAGCTGCAACAGGTTTGTGTGCAATATGCTTATGGGGCAGATGCTGTGCTGCACAGGGAGTACCCAGGACTGGCTGGAGCAGTGGGATGGGCTGTGGCTGGTGGTCCCACAGGTGGCCTTGGCTGCACTCTGACAGTAGCCAGCTGAACAGGGATGTTATCCTGCTTTAAATATGCTGTAGAGTTCTTCATCCCAGCATTTGAGAAGCACTGTTTTGGTATGTATCAGATGAAAAGACAATTGCAATGTAAGTACCTGAGGCTTAACCTTGTACTGGAGCCTGCTATATCTGTGATTAAGAAGTTCACATTTTTTTAAGAATTACATGAATGTATTACTTTAGAGTGCAGTAATCTCAAAAGGTGCATCTTATTTACTATGTATCCTGGTACAGTGAGATTAGTACCTGTACCATCTAAACCTACCCTCTGAAGGGAAAGATTGCTTTTTGCCTGTGTGTGTGGCTGCACGGTACCAAGCGCATGCTCTCTACATCATCCTCATCACCCTTCCTCCTCTCAAGAAGCAAAGGGTCACTAATAGTGGGGTAATGTACTCTGAGAGGGAAAAACTATCTTGGTGCGAAAGTATCCAACACATCCATGTGGTGAGGGTCTCTAGCTGGGCAGAAAAGACTGAAAAATAGAACATAATGCTACAACAGGAGAGCATTCATTAGTGTGTCATAAAATGCCCTGACTCTACGATGGGCTATAATGAACTTGGATCTCTCCAATTTTTTCCAGACTATTGAAAAGGATGTGATGGACCTTCTTAGGGGCATCTTAGATGGAAGGAGTTTCACAGTGGATTATAAAAACCCCAACAAAATAAAACTTCTAAACCATACAAAGGTATTGTATTTAAAAATACGTTTGTAAAGGTGTCTGGCCCTGAAGTTCTCAGTCCTGTACGTAACACAGACAACCCTAAGATCATGGGCCAAAAATCAAAGCATGTTCATTATCTTTAGGCTAACATAGATTTTTTAATAGAATTTTTTATGGATTATTTCTGAAAACAGTGATTTTGGAGAGGGCTTTGGTATCATAGCGAACAACAAAATCTACGCGATTTCCCACTCTGATATAGTAAGTATAGGAGTAAGGCAAATCAAAACAAAAGGTTCTATTGTCAGTTTTAATGAGATTATTACAGGCAAGACTATTAATTGGACACCACACCCAGATCTGTAGCCTACAGGTTGAAAAGCATGTTAATAGCTTGAAAAAAAAATTAAATTTATATTAAATTATTCTGTAGCCTGGAGTCTGTTTTTTATCCAAAAGAGGAAAAAGGGTTGATCACTATCCATGAGCCTTTCCAAGAGGCACAGAAATTAGATAAGAGTGGTATTTAAAGAAGCAAACAAAGTAATAATAAACCCTAACGACTGGAAGCCAATAAAATCCAAATTCACATTTTAAACTCTAAAGGCAATTAAAAGTTGGCACAATTTCTGAAGGTTATGACTGTCCAAAGTGCTAATCATTTTACTGGACAGAGAGCTTTTCCAAGAGTTATATCCTAAGACAGGAAGAAATCAGGAAGCTGGTCCCAAAACCAGTCAGTAAAATTACGTGAATTGCATTGTATGGACAGTCAACCTGAATGACAATATCTTTTTGGCCTTAGAAACAGACCAGGGACTCTCGTAGCTGCACTGAAGATAAAGACTTGTTTTGGTGGAAATTGGTGTAAACATAACCTGCATTCAGTAAAAGTCAGAAATAATAATTAACAGTCAGAAATCGGGGGGAGGGAAAGTGGTGGTGTTATTCAAGTACTGGTTTAGCACTAACACAGTTGTAACAATTTGATTTACTATGAAATATCAGTTTTCTAAACTGAGCATATACCCAGTAGCAAAAGTTTCTTAAAATAATTCTGCTACATTTGAAACGATCTCTCCAGTACAATTGTGCTATCTTCACGTACAGTTGGAGCTTGCTGAGGATATGGTGATGATATCTAAACAGCAGGAATAAATATAATTCCATTGGATTCAGATATGCTGTATGCGCCATTCAAACTGTTACTTTTAATACTCGGTTATGCCAGTTTAGAGCAAGTCTAGAAAGTACATGAAGAGAGAAAAAGCAGAGAAAATTCACATTATTATGAGCCTGAAACCTGTTTCATTACTGGGATGAATCTTCAGGCTGCTGGTTTTGTAATGTATAATAATTTAGTCGTAATAATAATATCTCTAATTATAATCATAATAGCAGTTTATGATCTTTTAATAATGAGTTGGTGAGTCCTTCTCAGATGACTATTTTATTCAGGTAAGTTCTTAGAAATTTTTCCAAATAGAGTCACAGGACTAGTTCATCATAGTGAGATCAGTCAGGGTGCAGGGTGTGACCAAAGCAAGACAGGCCAAAATTCAGGCCAGGTTGCACAATACTTCACAGGAATGACTAAGCTCTTTGCAGGATTGTGCTGTTCCGTACATGCTTTCCGGGCAAGAAATAGTTATTTGTTTGTCACAGATCTCCCAGAGTGTAACACTGAAAACACTTACAGCAAACTATGAAATAAATCAATAATAAGCTAATCATGTTATTTAGAGGGCAATTTTTGTGTTTGAGGGTTTCCTCAGCAAATGGCAATAAGTGTCACAGTGTGAAAGATCACAGAAATAACAGTGGGAGTCAGAGGAAAACAAGACATAAATGACACTGCACTGATATGGAAGGGACTAAGTTCACCCAAATTAAAACACAATCAGGGGACGAGGAAAAAATATTGCAACATACACCACACGACGAAAAGGAATTGAACTGATCTGTGAGTCCACAAATTAATTAAAAACCACCATTTTGTCTTTTCTTTAGCAGAGTCCTGTTTTCTTGTTATTTTCTGTCATTTCCTGAGAAAAAATGTGCTTACTCAAATAATGGGGACAAATAGCAGTACATCTGTGACTACATCAGTAAACTGGGACTGCATACAGAACCAGGAATTTTATTTACTCATTGTCATGCAAATGATTTCCCTACTTGTCCTTAATATTTCTCATGTTCAGGAACTATACTTTCAAAACATTAGCAGTCAATATGTCCTGAATAGCATTTGTGTTAGAGGTAAATGCAAAGTTCATAAATCTTCTGTTAGATGAAATTGCCAAGAAGGTAGTTTAGGTAACTGGAAGTAAGGGTGGATGTTTGATAAACTTAAATGCATACATGAACAACAGGAGATAGAAAAGGAACTTGTTTTCCTGCAACATTTGACTTCAGGAGGTACAAGGCGGGGGTGAGCAGGGTAAGGAAGGTCTTTCAAGGGAAACCTAATAGTTAAAGTACCAACAGGCTTCCAAATTCTTTCAGATACTGGCAGTAAATGATGTATTGATTTTGCTGTTAAACTGCACAGATGTAACCAACACATTAGACATGGAAGATAAAAGCAATGACTAAAAGCACCTTATTTCATCTGTCACACCTGAGGCTCTGCCTTCTTTAGACCCTTAGTGTATCAGCACAGAAAATCAATTAGGTAAAGAGCTAAACAAATGAAGGGAAAATAAAAAAAAAAGCCTCATTCACAAAGAGTCAAGAATGTCAGCAAGCCCTGGAGACTTCAGCAAAGTGTAAGATATCTCCAAATAAACCACAACAACTTTTCTGAACTTTTGTTTTAGTAAGTGATTAAGTACTGCTCAGATACCCCAATAACCATCTATTAGGACAGGTCTAGCTAGTGATCAGTAATCATAAGCACAAGATTTCTTTTCACTGAAAAGAAAATGGGAAAATTTATTTCTCAGTTTGTGTTGTTTCAGATGTCTATGGTTCTTCTCATCTTAAGAGTGTTGAATCAATTGTTCATCATTTACATCCAGAAATAAAGTTTTTCTGAGCAATACCATAGTACAAAGCATTGACAACAAGTATTTCATTAGGGTCGGGGACGTATTACTGAAGCACAGTGCTGTGATACAGAACATCTTGTTACTGCTTTCATAAAGCAAAGTGAACCATCTGTGACCCCAAAATATAGTAAGATTTTTCTGTTGCCACATATAGTTTAGTCTATATAGTTTAGACTCAGCAGAGCAGAGCAGATCACAGATGTTTCACTGATTGATTCCTGGTGAATAAAATTTCGCAGTGATATAATGGAGATAACAAATTAAGATTTGTCAGTGGAGCAGGACTCAGAAGACCTAGATTTGCTGGTGGAAACACATAGAGGTGTGCCTTCAATTTCTCATCTACAGCACAGGCACTTTCACCCCTTAGTTCTGTCCTCCTCTGTCCACTGAGGTTGCAAACTCTCCGAAGAGCATTTTTAAAGACAGGATTTATTCAGCGCCAGTTACTCACAAGACAGATTTGTGATTTCAAGTGCAGGTCAACAAGACTTAAATAAATAATTATTTAAAAGGATGCAACTCAACAAACTCAAATTTAAAATTTAATACAGGTCCCATTATTTTTTTTCCTCCTTTAGAATACTTTTCCCTGTATGTGGATGCAAATCTCAAAGTAACTTCTGTATAGATGTATATATCTTTTTATTTGTAACATCTGAAAAAAAACACACCTTTGTTATTGAAAATAACGTTTAGTTTTCAAGCATGGAAAAATAATGTTCTTTTTAAAAAGAATTCTCAAAAAAGAAATTAAAATAAAACTGGATACCAAAACTGCCAAACTGTGACTCTTCACACATTTCATCAGTGCCACCTAGTGGAGACACCTCCCCATCCCCTATTGGAAACCCTCCCTTGCCTACCTCTGCTCGTCTAGGGAAGGGTTCAGCTTCTGCAGTGGACAGCAGGTTTCCAAGGTGGCTTTCTAAGGTGCCTGGTCTATTTCTTCAGACAGCTACCAGCTAGTGGAGACGAGGAAAACACCACCCCAGCTCCTGCTACTTTCCCTGGAGTCTGAAGGACTCAATTATTTCAGAAGAGATGAGAGATTTTTCATGTTTCAACAGCCCAAGACATGTAAATTCAAGATGAAATGACAAGCAAAGCAGTACAGAACCCTAGGAAGATTTGAAAACATGTTGCCAAGAAACAATTAAAATACCTATAATTTTCTCATGTACTTTCATTCTTTTTCTTTCCTTTTTTTTTTTTTTTTTTGAGAAAGAAAAATTAAATTATTCTTCCTAAGAGAAAAAACAGGCAGGGTGGCACTTATCCTGAAAATAAGTGTCACGTACAGCTTTTGCACCTGTATTTCCTGCTTTCTTTTCTGCTATCTTATGTTCTCTTTTGTTTTTTAATATGTATTTCACGTCCAGTTTTCTCCACCTCCAAGACCCAGATTGAACAACGGGACCACGGCATTAAACAGGTGCATACACCTCAGTTTTAACCCACCAGCACAGAAAGTTTCCAGCACTGTTGGAACTGCATGACACGTGGGCACTGTAACTACGTAGATGCACATATATTTATATACACATTCCCTGACACCAGACTGAAAATTATACTGCACCCTCCTGAACAGTCACCTTAGGAACAAAGCAGCTGAAGAGCCATTGTGGAAAAATACCATGGCATGGCATAAGAGTAGCAGACAGCACTTAGAAGCTGAAGTACAGTAGCTTTGTGCTGCAGAGCACAGCCTGAAAGAGCATCGTAAAAAGGAAAGAGGGTATTGTGAGCTTGTGTGTGTCAGAAATGATGCTCTAATGGGTGTCAGCTGTTAGCAGACTCCTGTCATTAAAACAGTTTGAGCTGGTTCCCCACCACCTCTCTTCTCTAGGCTGAATTACTAAATCATTATTTCTATGGAAAATCCTGCAATTCTTTGACTAAAAAAGTATGAGCTCCTTTACCTCCATGGTTTGAGCACACATACATGCACCTACACGCACGCACAAACACACACCAAAACATGTATGCATGTAAAACTAAGGTGGGCTTCCAGCTACACGGAAGCCCACGGCATTTTCTTTCTGCTTTCAGCAGAGACAAAATCCCACCCCGGGAACTCAACGGGATTTTCTCGCTGACTATATTTCCTGGGCCAGAAATTGCACACAAACACAACCAAAGAAGAGAGGATGGAAATCTCTAGGTAAGTGAATGAACAAAGCAATGAAGCCAAGTAGTTCAGGCATGATTAGAAAGAGGAAGGGCGTCTCCTTCTGCACTGTTGAATTGGCCATTAGTGTCAGAGTGGCTTTTAAATTTAGAGTAATTCTTCTTGTGCCTGCACTACTTGAGGTGTTCACCCAATGTTTGCCTGTGTTATTAAAGGATTGAACCCTGTCAGAGGGCAAAAGCAAATTACCTGCAGGGAGTCAGGGGCCAGATGAGATATACCTTCACTGTGCTCTTTGCTTTAGTAACCAGTGGTAAAAGTCTACAAGGCAGCTTTTATGTAGATGTCACATCATTCACTGACTGGAACACCCAACTGTGATAATAGCATAGGAAGCGGGGGTGGGCAGCCACTACTAATTCCTCCCTTAGCCAACCTTGCTATTTGAATTATTAGCTAAATTGCCATCTTCAGAACTTAATTTTTTCTGGCTTGCAGGTTCAAGAAGTTTATTTTACATGTTTAATTGTATATGTTATTATCTATTGTTACCAGTGAGTGCCTATTTTGCCTCAAAAATTTTTTTCCTGCATTTCGTTAAGTATTTTGCAATGCTTGATAGCCACTATTACATATCCACAGGGTAAACAACAATGAAAACAATATTTAAGCTTTTATTATCTTGTAAAAAAAGAGATAATTCGCGGTTTTCCTACAAAAAAAAATAATGATGCAAAGCTCAAAACCTCTCATGTTAATGATCATGGCATCTGGAGGAAAAAATAATCAGTTAACTCAAATACATATGAGAAAATGTAAATAAATTGCTGGATATGAATGAGACATACAGTTTTTTGTTGATTTAAATGTTTTGTTAATTCCTCCAACTTTGACTACAAAATTGTTTTAAATGAAAAGTTTGTAATGATTTGTAAAGAAATCTTTTCTTGCATAAAAGAATGTATTGATTAAGCCACACTAAAGTTACTAATGAAAATGCAAACGTATTTAAAAGGACACAAGCTACAAACTGTTGTAAAAACAGCAAAACAAAATTTATATCTGTTATTTTCTCATACCCTTTTTTCAACTGCAAAAACACCCAAAAAGAGCTCTATTGATTATAGTTTTACATGCCATTAAGTATAGAGCTAGTGAGTGCAGGAGGAAGGTATAGATGCTTTGTGATTCTCTATAGGCACTGTCTGCACATTCCAGCACATCTCAGCTGCATATCAAATTCACTCAAACTGGAGCTACATTGCCTCTAGCAATGTGTGTGCATAGCATAGTATCACAGAACAGTTTCAATTGGTTACGACTGATTTTCATGTTTGTAGCTCGTTAAAACAGTCAGCTATTAAAGGCAAACCAAAACAAGCTATTATTCTTTCCTTTCTTTTTTTTTTCCTGAAATCCATTCTGAAAACCCATTCTCCTTCTATATCCCCATGCATGATCTCCTAATGTCTTTCCTCATCTCCATGATATCTATGAATTTTCCAGGTTCTTCTTCAGTCTTTATGCCTTCCAGCTTTATTTCCAGTTTTCCATTCATCCACCTCTGATCCTGCATTTGTTAGCTGGGAATTTAGGCTATCCATATGATGCCATGATGATTTTTGTCTTTTCTTTTATACCCCTGTTATACCTTTTTGCAACTTCTGTATTCTTGGTGCTTTTGCCTACATTCTTGGACTTGTTTGTTAAGCTAAGAGACTAAACATTTTAGAGGCTTTGTAGTTAGGGTGCCACTGTGCCCAGGCCCCAAGGTCCTCTCCAGAACACATTTTGTAAACTAAGATAGAACCATCCAGGGGAGGGTTCCTTAGAGAGGGGGGCTCATTCGAGCCTCTCATTGGGGAATTTTTGATAGATATGCTAATTAGTAAGACCTAGAATGTAAGACCAGATATAGAGGAGAGGGATTGCGGTGGCCATTGCGGGGGTGCATGGAGGTGTATTCGACCTGGTCGTGGTGCACCTAAGGATCCTTACAATAAATACCAAGGTAATACCCTTTTCCCCTTCTAACCGTGTTCGCCTCTTGATTTTAAGACCAGGAAAAGGCAACACATAGACTTATTTTCAAATATGAAGATCTGTTTTTGCATGGATTGTATGGTATCTGTTCATCTGTTTATCTTCCAATATCTCTTTGTACTGTGTTGCATCAGGAATATTCCAGATTATTCAAAGGAACATTCGAATCTGCTGATCTTAACATGCTCTCACTCGTGGTAATTTTACACTCCCATTTGCATGGCATTATCTGAAGAACAGGTTTTACTTAGTAACGAGATGATGCTTGAAGCACTTAGTCCTCACTGGAGAAGACCTTACAAATTTAGTTGTCCCAGTATGAAGTTATTTCAGGAACCATCTTTGAACCATAAATGGGATGATGTTAGCACTTCTAAATTAATTCATGCTAATTTTTTGCATTTCAACCAGTGAATTCAGTTTTCACTTCTCTTTCTTACTTCTGACACCGATACTATTTCGTTGTGTAGTTCATGCCTATCCATTCATGAAGGTGTAGAAGCCACTGGATGAAAATTTTCAGGAAAAAGGTTTTTTTTCTTCTTTTTCTGACTGATGAGCACTTGGGAAGTGGAAATAATGCATTTCCTTCTCCCCATGCTGGCATACTGCAGTATTCACAAATGGGAAGAGAACGTATGCCCTAGCCAAATGCCAGCATGTACAGATTACGTTTGCAGTTGATGTAGCTAGAATGCCATTAAAGCTGTTAGCAACATCACCCTGGGCATGGAACAGGTTCCCTTTGAGGCTGTGAGGGACAGTTAATTCCCATCTGGCTTTGGCAAAAACTAGATTGCTTTCAGTAGGTCTGGTATATGTCCTTACAGTAAAACCACTCGGCACTGGCACCAGCACCAGAAAAAAGGTTGCTGGCGCTTCAGTCATTCATAACAACTTCCTTCTTACCCAGTATGTCCCCTTTTCGTCAACCTTCATGCTTAATAACAGGCAATCTTGGGGAGCCTCAAGCTTCTTTCAGAGTGAATATGGAGGAACAATTTAGCCTGAGGTCTTGTTGCAGCCCCAGGAAAGTTTTTATGGTAAATTGAGCCTCAGGTGTAATATTACTTTTGCAGAAATCTCTGATGACCAAGATATTCAATCTGATTGTGATGCTTAATCATGATGAACAATCATTCTCTTGTCTGAGAGCTGCATCTTTCAATAGGTTGAATTTTGATGTTATTGAACATTATGTTGAACTCCTGCTTTTGCCGTAGTTAAAACTGAAAATAGATTAGCGCCTCTTACAATTTGATTATTTTTACCTCAGCTTTGTGCACAGGGGGATTTAGAAATCAGATAGAAATAAGAATGACCACTTGATTTAGCATTCACAGACCATCTCTCACTGTCCTAAACTGAAGATTAGGTCAGTTTTTCTCTACAGAGATGTTTCAGTGGTCCAAACATTTATGATTAAGCTAACTTTAAAATAAAGAGCATCACAATCAAAACAGTACTTAATAGTTATTATGGAAATACAGAAGCTGAAGACAATAATATCTCTAAAATATGTCAGATACTTTAAAACACCAATACAAATCCTCACGTGAGGTCATGCTTTGTATCAGATCTATTGTTTCATTATAATCTATTTGAAAAGTGTTTTTCATTTCAGTTAAATTCAGTGTTTTTCATTTCAACAGTTAAATTGCTTTACTTAAAAAAATACCTTCAGTGATGGAGATAGTGAAATATAAGAATATCTATAGTAAAGCATGACAAAAGAAAAAATTCAAACATGCAATAATTCAGGCTGACTGAATATTACAATAAGATACAGAAAATGAGTGGATATTTGATCCAATCTTTGAAAACAGAAGCTCACCTTATGGTATTATTGAATTTTAAATTATCTTAGGTGATGCCTTTTAACTTGGATCCAGCTTAACCATATGTATTAAAGGAAACAATTAAATTACATCTGTGATACATCAGACAAAAAGTCTGAGATATCAGCACAATTGTCACTATAAAAATAGTACCATAGAGTCACCAAGGGCAGTAACCAATGTAGAAATATTTTATAAAAAAATTAAGTGTCATTCTTTTGTTACCATTATCCTTGGTTACTCCAGGAATCAGGTGTGACCATAAGTCTATTCAAACCTGAATCTTATCCAGGCTTTCTGATCGTATACCATCCCATGACATGTTCATTTTCAGTTTATTGATGCTGCTGAGACCTTAGGTTGTAGATTTTCTGAAGATTTTCTATCTTTTTATACAGTGCCTATAGTCTACTTGCTAAAATGCAATTTTTGTCTCAGTTTGGGGTTCACAGGTTCCTTATGCTGGTTATGGCAATCATTTCATTTAGCAGTCAGTTTAAATCTACTTCACTCCTGTAGTTATTCAGACTGCTATTACAGTGGTATGATCCCCTCACCTTTTAGAACATGTATTTTCATGTTTTAGTTCCTGACCCAATGCTAGCTACAGTTCTGCAAATTGTTCTAATAAAACTTCCTGATAATTTCGTATTTTTGACTGCTCAGAATTTTCCTCTCATCTTTCATGACTAAATTTTTCCTGATGCTTTTTAAATATACATTTATGAATATATATGTGCTTGTGTGTGAGTTTGCAAAAATCATTTCTATTTTGAACTCTGCAGACATTGCAATTTTCTTCAGTAAAAATATTGCTTATGAAAAGCATCTGAGCAATGCTGGCTCAGAAAGAAAGCAAGCAAGCATGCAAGGCTAGAACACTCATTTTCCCTGTTCATTTATATATTTAACTTACACTCAAAGTCAGAGCTCAGATATGGAGATGACTGAACCTTTATTTGCCTTCTATTACCACCTCACAACTGCTAGGAGAGACCGATAAACTGCTCACCTCAACCATTCAGGGAGAGATGGATCTTTAAACTGGAATTTGGGAGAAAAATAAGAGGGCAAGGGAAGAAGATGGGTGATCACTGGCTTTAGCTGTTTTATAATAAACCCTGCAAAGCAAAAGCAAGTGTAACTGCTATTCTGTAAATCACATGCTGGGAGAAATTCTTTGATTTTTTCAGGTAAACCCAAAGAACTTTATCTTCCTTTCTCCAAGTACTATCATTTTATACTTCCTTTTTTTTTTGCAGTGTGTCAACTAAATTCTGGGCCTTGCACAATCACAAAATTAAGTTCATGTCATTTCAAACCTGACATCCATAAGACTTCTATCATAGATAATCTAAGACAGTTTTTCACAATTTGCCACCCATTGTGCTTTACAAAGTTACCTACATTCAGTTGTCATTTGCCTAATGCTATAACTGAAGGCTATTTAAAGCAAAAAAGAAGAACAAAACCAAAATCTTTTTGTTCTATGTTGTGGCTAGGATTCCTAGACACCACTAAACCAAAAAAAATTACTTCACAATACAGAAAAAAAATGCTGTGCTTGTTTTCTACTATTTTTCTTTAACTTCCTAGCAATTGTTTCCGTGATGCCTTTCTGCACTAAGTTAAAGAATTATCTTGCATCCAGTATGAACAACAACCATAAAGGCCCTTGAACATTCTTAATTCAGCTCTCTTCAGAAAAGCCAAATGCAAACTGAAGAGATGGACAGAGAGGAACTATCTAAAGATTAACAAAGGCAAATGCAGGGCCCTGCACATGGGGAAAAATAACCCCAGTCACCAGCACAGGCTGGGGCTGATCTGCTGAAAAGCAGCTCTGTGGAGGAGGACCTGGGGATCCTGGTTGACAACAAGCTGTCCATGAGCCAGCAGTGTGTCCTTGTGACCAAGAAGGCCAACAGTGTCCTGGAGAACATTAGGAAGAGCATTGCCAGCAGCTTGAGGGAGGTGATCCTGCCCCTCCACTCAGCCCTAGTGAGACCACATCTGGAGTGCTGTGTTCAGTTCTGGGCTCCCCAGAAGTAGAGAGACATGGAGCTGGCAGAGCAGGTCCAGTGGAGGGCCTGCATCTACAGGGGTGATGAGGAGACTGAAGCACTTCTCTCATAAAGAAAGGCTGGACCTGTTCAGCCTCAAAAAGAGATGACTGAGAGGGGGGCCCTCATCAATGTCTGTCAGTATCTGAAGGATGGTGCCAAGAGAATGGAGCCAGGTTCTTCTCAGTGGTGCCAAGCAATGGGGCCAGAGGCAATAGGAAGAAGGTGATACACAGGAATTTCTACCTTAATATAAGGATGATCTTCTGTACTGTGCAAGAGACTGAGCACTGGAACAGGTTGCCCAGAGAGGGTGTGGAGTCTCCCTCACTGGAAATATTCAAGAACTATCTGGGCACAATCCTGTGCCCTGTGCTCTAGAGTGACTGTGCTTGAACAGGGAGCTTGCACCAGATGACTCACTGTGGTCCCTTCCAACATTACCCTTTCTGTGATTCTCTTATTGAGCTCTCTATAAAGGACTTTTTTTCTATCAGTTGAGCTCAATCTGTAGTTCTTTCTTTCTTTGTCCCATTTTCCCAGTTTAGTAACAGAGCTACATTCATCACCTCAGTATCAGTGTCATCAGTGCTGTGCAAACGTGGACTCAACTTCTCACCCTTAGGCTTTGATTTGTACTTCTGACAAACGCACAAATCTTTTTTGACATTTCATTTGAACAACTGTTAATCTTGAATCAGTTGTCCAAAGGTGACTTCTGTGCGCAGATCTATATGGGCTGCTGTAGTAATATTAAACTTAGCTATTTAAAAACATTCTGAATGTAGGTCCATCTTGAAAATAAAACCCATTTGCATTTCCTATGATTGCTTATATTTTGTTGTTTTCTGCATTTTTATACTGCAAGTATTTTATATTCTAGACAGTCACATCAGTGTCTCAGAAGTAAAATAACTCTATGATGTTCCTCTTGCTTGGGGGCACCCCACTGTTTTTTGGTGACAAAGTTCAGGCAGTAGTCCTTATTCAGTTAATAAATACTTTTTTTGATACTGCCAGGAACTTTTTTGAATCTTGCATTTTAGTAACCAAAATTCTTTGTAACATTTTTAAAATTGTACAGGCTCACATGCTTACATCAATAAATCATTTCAATTCATGCAAGAAAAAAATTGTCAGCCTTATGATTATTATACATCCACTTTTTGTCACAGAAATTTTTAAGGGAAAGTTCTGCAAGAGTGCATTATAAGTAAGACAGCGTAAGCAGTCTTGTAAGATACGTATTGAGAGTTTGGGGTGCTTCCAAGTAGGTTGATCTTGGGTATAGATTATCAATACCATCAAAAGGAGCATTCTGGAAGGAAGTATATACCCCTAAAAGCCCTGTGCTCTAATTAATCCAAACCCTGGGCAAGATGGAAGCAGAGAAATTCAATCCTAACAGTGATGTGAGGGACTCTTCTGTTTTGCAGTGTTAACTCAATGGAGTTCAGCCTGTTTTCTTGGGTCCCAGCTAATGATGCTAGTCTTGGAAATTAATTTGTAGAGTTAATAAGCTATTCCCAAGAATGGAAATACGAATTCTGCAAATCTGATTTCTCAATTCATTCTTCCTCTAAGAAGAAATGGAAATTAATGCAGTTGTTTACATGTACTAAAAATAATATGCTAATGGACCAGTCATTAAATAAACCCTCTTTTGAAAGCCATTGTATAAGTGGAACTAAAAAAGTAGTTTTTTACATAAAGGAATAGGAAAATAGAAAGGTTTTTCTCTGTCTGCATATACACAGACCAAAAAGTATATACTTTTCTCAGCAGGAAAACAAAAAGTAATTTGTTCTTACTTTAACATAAAGCCTGAATTAAGAGTACTCTCCATTGCTGGTGAAGTCAGTCTTTTAGCAGTGTGTGGCCTCCGAAATCAGAACAATGCTTTCAAGACGAGTTTAAAGAGACTTAGTGGTACTGCTGGACTGTTAGTCAGAAAGCTATTTTAAAGTGAACATGTAATTTTCAGTCAGTGTATATAAATTCAAACAACTGCTTCATTTGCAGCTTCAAGTTACACAAATCACCAGTGCAAATTTCTTTATGAGCACAGAAATTTCCTATACACCTGACCGGCATTGTGTTCACTCAACAACAAGCTCCACGTCTCTTGTGTGTGTTGATTAACTGCACTTATCTCCACAAGTCAGAATATGACTGCTCTGTGTAATGTTTGCAGGTGGAGAGATTAATCTTCGTATTTTTTACAAGCCATGCAAAGCTACATTTCTTTGTTTTTATACATTGGGTAAACTACACTTGATATACAAAGACGGATTTATATACTACTGTTTTCAAGAAGAGAGAAGATATTTGGAGCAGAAATACTATAGATCCATATTTCAATGGAAAGATAGATTAATAGGTAGATATTAATCTAATAAATGTTATAAAAATTGACAGATGGGTGTCAATGGGATTTAGTTTTATTGGTTTACCTGCTGCATTTTAAACAGTTCAAAGTTATTCTATTTTTGTACACTAAGAAGACACATTTGAGAACAAGTTCATCTACAGACTAACCAGAAATGTTATGTTCACTGAGGAAAAAAAAAAAAAAGAGGAAGATAATGTTGGATACTCCTAATAGAAGCACTAGACAGGCATTATGTAAAGTACTCTATCCCAAAACATGTCCATAAATTTGTTCTGTATATGCATTATATGTTTTCTCTGTCTCCCTTTCTGGTTTGATTTCCTCTCATTAGAGGTCTGGCAAGGATGAAAAGGATACTGAAATTCAGAACAAATGACAGCATCACCATTATGTAAGAATTATACTTTATGCATCTGTCCATATCATGATGAACAGTCGTAGTTTTTGACTTGCAGCCTATGAATTTAAAGATATATTACACTAATATCTTTGCTTTTATTTTTCATTCCATAAAATTACTTGTGCATATGATTTTGAGTAATATATTTGGAGAAATACAAAATATTTCTCACACCATAAGGAATAATTGCTTATTTGTTGTAGAATAATTCAGATTATTTTATTTTATGTTTAAAAATTATTACTTTTCCAATGAACCAAAAAAAACGTGTTTGCTTTTAAGAAAAGAAGGAATAATGGTAGACACTCACAGATGGAAATGAGATCTTGAGTAATTTAATGAGGTGTATTTTCTGATATGAAAATCTGAGTACAACTATACTTATTCTGTATGTGTCTTAGTATTTCTTTGGATAATGAAATCCCTTAGACCCTTGTTCTTTATATTTGTGCTAGTTGTTCATGTAATCAAAGTTTAAGCCAAATAATCTCACCATACTTATCCTCTTATTTTCTTCACATTTCCAGAAGACATAACCTTTTATGATTTTCTTTTAGTGTGATGAGAGACCTGGTTCAGGTCAACCTTTTCATGTTTCTCTAGCTGCATGTAATCTGCCTGCCCTTCTCTCTGTCCTTTATCCTCTTGTCCTACCTGTAGTATAATGGAATTAATGGGACTGCTCCATACCACATTCCAGAAGACACAGTCCTAAGACCTTAAGTGTTCTGCCCATTTTATGAGTCAGTCAGCAGCTACAACCTAAATTTTTAGTTAGATGGTAATGCATGTACTTTGTGATTGCAAAATTCAGACTTATTTCTTCTTTTAATTAGTTTAATAACATGTATTTCAGATTAAATGGCACTAATAGTCCTTTATTTTCTTTACTGTCTAGCCTGTAAATAGAATAGACCAAAAAAATGTGTTTTATTGTGTTTAATTTATAGATATGTGTAAATCCATATACATGAATAAATTTATATATAAATATAGAATTAGATCTGTATCTATATTAACAGGCTTTACAACACGATTAATCGGAAGACATTAAGATGAGAACTGAGGGAGAACATCACCCCCAGAAAGAGACAAATGTCAAAACTTTCAGTAAACAGAAGCAAAGGGCCTCAGTTCACGGAGGAAGGCGCGGGACACAGAGAACTGAATTTCAATTTGTTGTGGGACAATTGTGCACAGACTATTAGGAAAAGAAAATGGTAAGAGAAGACCACGGGACATTCAGCAGCAATTCAGAAGGGAAGGAAGCCCTTCAGAATGGGGGATGATTCAATAGCTTACCAGAGCCAGAGTTAAAGGAGATCATGGCTATTAGGGGCTAAGGCTTCAACGTGCAACAAGAGGAGAAAGGATGACTGGGAGATGATTGGACAAAATTGAAAGGATCTTGGAGGGGAAGAGATGTTGGAATGAACATGGGTGAGTGCAGTGCAATGGGGCATCCTTAAGAAGCTGGGGTTTTATGAATAAGATCTTTAATGTCAGTCTTCCCAACAAAATGTACTGTGTTGCTGAAATTAGGAGGACTGACTTACAGACCCATGTTAATTACCTTTTGCCACATTCACAGAATGTGCTCAAAGGGTATCACCAATAATGCGTAATCAGGGGTAAAAATGGAGTATTAATACTTCCTATACACTTCTTCTTGAGTGTTGCATCATCACATATTTCCAGACTAAAGCTCTGTATACACTGTTGCAGCTTTTAAAGAGCTATTAAGAATAATTTATTGGGGGCAGAATAACAACAAAAGAAGCAAAAAAGTTTCATTGTCCCCTCAAGTTACTTATTTTGGATCACTTAGGGAAAATAGAGTCAAATCCTCATTCAACAGAAGGTGTTAAGGCCCTTTGAACTTGGTGGAATAGGTTTATGCTGACACTAATGAACTGTATTCTTTTTCCTGTAATTTTATTTCACCAGTCTTTCTTTATCCCCTCAAACCCAACCCAATCTTTCTCCATTTTTAAAACCTTCATTAAGCAGTGAAAGAATATCTCCTCCTTTTTCTGCCTGATGATTTGCAGGAATGTTGTAAAAAGCATTCCAGAGCATCAAAATGACTGAGGTTATCTGATGGGTTAAAAGTATCTGCTGTGTGTTCCTCTGTCCCTCTCATGTAGAATAAATACAAATGAGAAACAAAATCACATATTACATACATTTTCTTTCTTATAACTTGTGTAGCAGTTATACTGCATGTCAAAAAAGTCAGACTGTTGTTTCAGCCCAACTTCGAAAATTCTATTAGTTCTTAAGTAATCTGTAAATTCCTATAATCAAATAAATGCATTAGAAATATGTGTGCATATGTGTTTTGAACTTTTGTACGCATATATTCATTCTCTGGTAGCCAGTTAAAAATTTCAGTTTAGGAAGAAAAAGAAATATTATGTCTTACTTGCAGTTCTGTGATGTATCATGCGCAGTGATAATACTAACACAAATCAGGAAGAGTTCTGCCTGAAAAGGTATTGCATTAAGCAGGTATGTGAAGTTTTGTGTTGTTTTTTGATACCTGGAAGCAGCTTTTACTGAATGAGGGAGGTGTGGAAATTTGAAACTTAAACTGGAAATGAATTTAAAGGAAATATACCAAATAACCCCCACTAGAGACCCCCACCATGGATATCAATCTCACTGCTTTGGGTGAAGAAGTGAGGATGCTGATGAGCAGCAGATAATGTGGCCCTGTTTTGATAAAAAGGCTGGACTGTGTTGCCTCCAGAGCACTCTTTCAACTTAAATTATTCAATAATTTGGTGATTTTAAAAATTAAAAAAAAAATAGAGATAAGTAAGCTTTAAGTCAGCTTCATATCTCAGATATTAAGATATTAGAAATCTTATACTAGTAATCTTCACTACTCAGCTACAGCTAACCAATGCAAGAACTTTCACTACTTATGGAAGAGTTTGGATGATTAATCAGGAAAAAAAACTGCATAATTTACAGCTAAATGAAAGCAGTTGAGTCCTGCTTCCCCTAAAAGCATTCTTGTTAGTCCTTTCACCAGCTTGGGTGTATTACTGAATTTTACTACTAACAGCATCTTAATTCTAGAGCTTTCCCAAACTGGGTCAGCACAAAACTACTCTCTTTTTTGACTGATTCATGTTTACACCATTTTCATTACAAAATATCTATCTGGTTTCATATCTCAAATTCAAAAATATCATTACCAGTTCTACTGTCAGCTGATCCTCCTACTGATGCTGAGGTATACATGACCTTCTCTTCCAGACAGAGGATTGATTCTATCACTGACAGCGCAAAAAGCAGCCACATACAAATGATCAATTCAGGCATTTGGTCTATCCAGATTACATTTATGCCCATACTATAACTGAATACTAATATCTTAAAATATATCCTTCTTTTGTAGGTGCGTGTTTTATGTGTAGGAATACAGAATGGACAGAGACCGAGGGATACTGTTACAGTACTACCCATTCAGCTGTGTTTTGTGCATTATCTGAAAAATTTAATTATTTCAAATTGCTTCATCCCATTAGTACTTCATTCATCTGACCACTGTGATAGGCTTTCTGCATTTTTGTTGATAAGCATGAAGTGGTTCTTGGAATAAATCTAAGAATTTTTTGGCTGGTATTATTTAACACTATCCAGGAAGGATTCCAATATTCACTGTGGTTTTCTGCTTTTCCCGGTATTCAAGTATTTCAGTATGTGCTTGTTTGACATGAACACCATGACTGTGATGCTATTGTTCATAAGCATTGTTTGATCCCTACAAAATGGAGCAATATGCCTTTCTACCTCTAAGCATGGATAAAAGGATTGAATAAAGTGGTGATACTCATTTCCTGATTTCCAGATGACTGAGTTTTCCACTGTCACTAATACTCATGCACTTACAATTTCACTCAAACAAATCCCAATCTTTTCTCAAAGGACTTCTCCATTTCACCCAGTGTGCACTCCTGGAAGCAGTGATTGGTGATCAGTTTGCATCAAGTCCTTTGCATCATTCCAAGGGAAAAGAAACATTTGCCAGAACACATACTTGTCTTCCTGACTTCCAAATCCATGGGAGATATAAATCTGTACAATGAAAAGAATTATTTAATTTCTTTGATTTACCTCACAATTTTCTGCCAAAATAATAGCTGAGGTTTTCTTACTCTTCACAACTTTGTTGAAGCCATTACAGACAGGCAGTCTAGTGCCTCCTTGGGACAAGAGGTTAATTTTAACCTACTTCCTTGATATAAGTCTAAATTTTCACAATATAATGCATAAGTCAAAATCTGCATTGTTTCATAATGTGTGAGCCTCACCATATATTTATGGTGCATTTATTTATATGAATATAGCTATTTATATGCATATGAATATTATCTAAGATTTTAATACCTAGATTGTGGCACCTTGGAGACACTATAGCTAAAGGTTCATGTTTTTCCAGTATTACACTTCAATTTGAATTTTCTTGCAGGTTTCTAAAACAGAAATTAAAAATTGTGACAGAAACAGAAATTGAAACAAAACCAGTAAATATACCATCTTAATTTTTTGGTGTCTTTTTTTTGAGTTAAGCAATACCTAGTTCTCACCTATAAAGGATTAGTGCAAAAGGTCATATAACTTTTGCAGAAGATTAAGGATGTTTAGCTGTTGCAAGACTAGCACTACTGAGTATACAAAATCTAGTAGTGCTAGAAAATATAACTTTCTGCTAAGCTTTCTGGATACCTCAGACATCCTTTTGTGGCTGAAAGAGCAGAATTGGGACTTCTCTACACTCTCCCACGGCAATAGATATAAAAACATAATATTTGGAATTTCCTGGATATCTCATTTTGGATATTGCTCAAAACCTCACAAAAAGTGTTTTGCTTTTTATTCTAGATGTATATTGCCATTTTTGGAAAATGGTTTTAGTTTTAAGTATTTAGCAAAGAAGGTCCGAAGAATTCACAGCCTAAGAGCACACCCATTCTTTTATTAGCATGGCCACTTTCTGGCAAAAAGGAATACCACTAAGAAAAAGGAGTATCTGAAGAATTTACTATATTGTGCCCATGTCTTGGGGTGAATTTATGATAATACCGTATTTCCCTATCGTCTACCTATTGCCCAGAAATGGGTCCCATAGCTTTAAGCTGGGTCCAGGAGAGCGGGGAATGAAGCCAGGCGAATGCTTCAGCACGGTTTGTGTTCAAGGACTCGCACACACACTCCCGCTCACTCTCACTGCTGCAGAGCTGAGGGACCACCTTCCTGGTTTTAGCCAGCCTGTTGGCTGAGGTAAGAAATTTTCCCAGGACTGCCTACTGAAATCCTCTGGAACTTCTTCTTCTTATTCTGGAACTGTTCGGCCTAGCTGTGATCCGAGAACCAGATCGTCAGACCCCATGGACTGGCAGGGAGACTGCAGGGATGCCACATCCTGGCCTTGGGCCTCAGGAGGGGCCGAGCCAGCTATGGACAGAACTCTACACCCTTTCTACACTCTTTCTCCGCATCAAGGAGGTTTAGTACCTAAAATTACTCATTTTTTTCCTGTGCCCTGCCAACCCTTTGCGTGTTAAGTAAGTATTTTTTTTCACTTTCATGCAAGAAATTCCTTTCATATTGGTGGGGGAGGGAGTGCTGAAACCTGTCTTCTGTGGAGGAGACATCCCTTCCAGGGCGTTTCCCCCTAAATTTGTCTCAAACTGAGACAGCCCATCACATTGGCCAATTACCAAGCACTTAATATGCCAATATTTTGAGGATACAAGTTAAGGTAACAGATTTTCAGCCTAATACATACTATGACTGAATGTTTACAAGATTCTTCCTAACAGGTCATTAAGGATGCTACAAAAACCTCTGATGACAAAGCCAGTCAGTGTAGCCAGAGAGGTTATAAACACTAGTATTTTTCCAGGGTGACAAGAACCTGAAAAAGAGAAAGGCTATGAGATGAAAAAATACAAAGTACAGAGACTGAAATGACAGTTATAAACATTGTGAATTATACTCTGAGAAAGGCCACAGTGTGTGCCAGAAAAGTGAATTGCTGGCTATCAAAGGCTTGGAGGGGGAGGAGAGAGGGAAAGAAAGAAAAAAGAGGTGTATAGTTATAAACTGCTTAATGGGAACTTTTCTCATACTTTGCTGACCTGGTAGAAATATTTCGGGTTCCTAATGGCAGCTCTTTTCACAGCTCAACAGGCACCAGGTTTCCCATCATGTATAAGTTTTTCTAGTCTTCATTGTGCTGTCTGGAAGTGACAAAAAGAAAAAGAAGCTGGTTTTGACACATCTTCCCACCCCCCAAAAAAACAGTCAATGAACATTTGATGGGTCATTTGTTGATAGTCAGGAGCTATGGAAAAATAAATTTGTTCCATATTTGCCACTGGTAATGGGTGGATTTATAGGTAAAATGGATATAAGAAGGGAGCTATGAATGACTCCCACCACCTATGTTATTTTACTACAATACTGAGGAAAGAAGGAAAATAAGTTCTAAAAGACTGGAGAACTTTAGGAACAATGATAAAGAAAAAGGAAGCTATCAATAATTGATCCACCACTACTCTCATAGTGATTTGGTATAAGACAAGAAAGTACATGCTTACATAAAAGTAAGAATAGTATATTAAAATTTCTTGTCAATTAATGAAATTATTGATGCTAGTTCTTCCCTCAAATACGTACATGTGTGGTATTTTCTTCAAGTGACAAGTTTAAGATGTCAGCTTTATTTTTGCAACAACTTTTTTAAGATTTCGATGTGAAAATGAAACACAGAATCACAGAATAGGTCAGGTTGGAAAGGATCAAGCAAGTTCAGCAGGTCCAGCCTCCTTGTTCAAACACAGTCACCCTAGAGCACATGGCACAGGATTCTGTTCTCAAATATCTCCAGTGAGGGAGACTCCAAACCCTCTCTGGGCAACCTGTTCCAGTGCTCAGTCACCTGCACAGTATGAAAGTTCTTCCTCATGTTCAAGTGAAACTTCCTGTGCATCAGATTTGGCTCGTTGCCTCTTGTCCTATGTCTTGGCACCACCAAGAAGAGCCTGGCTCCATTCTCTTGGCAGCCTCCCTTTGGAGACTTTCGACATTGATGAGGTTCCCTCTCAGTCATCTCTTCTCAAGCCTGAACAGGCAGAGTTTTCTCCTTACAAGCCTTTCCTTGTAAGAGAAATGGACCAGGCCCTTATTCAAATTGGTAAACATCTGCTGAACCTGCTCCTGGAGCTCCATGTCTCTCTTGTACTGAGGAGCCCAGAGCTGGACACAGCACTCCAGATGCGGCCTCACCAGGGCTGAGTAGAGGGGTAGGACCACCTCCCTCAAGCTGCTGGCAATGCTCAAATGAAGTGGTTTTTCTCCTGAAATCAGCAGAAGTCTCAGTATCTCAGACACAAAATACCACTATTTTGCTATATAAAAATGATTATAATTTATTAAACTTAAGTTACAAGCACACCACATGCTGTAGAATAATTCATTGTTTTCCTTCCACAAAAAAGGACAAGGATGGACAAAAATTTTAATAGCGTATGATTCATGAGACTTACAGGATTGAAGATGATTAGTTGCAAGTTTTTAAACTAAACCACAGAACTTCTGATTAACAAAATCTTGAACAAAATGTTCAGTATGAAATGGTCAAAGAAGGAAATCTCACTGGTGGACTGCGTTAAGTAATATGTAGTAGGGGGTTTGCTTGTTTGTTCCAATCCAATCTTCATTTTATCCTCAGGAAAATAAAAAAACAAAAACCACCAAGCTGTTGTTCTCAACAAGTAGTACATAAGACTTCAGGACTTTATGAAAAAGAGTTACTTTAAGTATATGGCTGGAATAATTTTTTTTCTGGTAGGGAATAGGGAGAATGAAGGTGTTAGCAGATGTGTGAGGAAGGAGAAACTATGAGTGTTAAAACTATCAGGGAGAGTTAAAATCTTATTTGCACTCACAGCTGAATAAAACATAAATAAATAATCTAATTTGACAAACAGAAGAATTGCTTAACTAAAAATGGTGTAGACCCAAAATATTTAATAAAAATTAAGTCTGCAATCTGATAATTAACTGTCTGAGCCATGTCAGAGTTTAAGTATGGCAAAAACTTATTTAACATATAAAACATATGACCAGAACAAATACAATGGTACCCAGTCCATAAAATAACAAAAGAATACTGAAGCAAAAACCTACTATGATTCTGAAAGCACTATACACCAAGAAACAGAACATCTGGTCTTTAGGGAGCATAAATCCAATTAACAGTAATGGAGCATGCAAATTCATGCCAGCTGAGAATCTGACCCCAGCTTTGGTCAATGAATTAGTATTTTTTTTCCCTCATTTTTATGATTATATTTATGTCTGCATTTTAAAGAGAAGATAACTGATGTTTCTTCCATTAAAGAGAACTTTGTGGTTTGGCTGACTTCTCTGACAGTGACACATTGAGGACATTAATCTAGGATTGGTTTTGCGGGTTTTTTCCTTCCAGAGGTCCCTACGATAAGCAACAGCAGGTTTTCCGCTAAATGTCCTAATGGTGAGCAATGCAAGTCCACTTATAGTGGCTCAAAATAAATGAATGAGTGATCACTCAATGAAGCAAGGAAATGCAGTACTATCCTACAAGTGGCATAGCTGACATATCTCTCTATATTATAATGAATTACTGACACTACATAGAAATAACTGAATTATAGACATTATTATAAAAATGTCAAAATATCAAAACATCCACAGGCACAGTTGAAATAAACAATTTATTGGGCCACAGATCCTTCAAAGTGAACAGCAATTCAAGAATGGAATAATTAACCATCAAACCGTGAGTCATTAGGGTGTTAAAGAGCATACATGCCTTTCTTAATTTTACCATATAGTGTGTATAGTCCCCATTAAAGTTAATGACAGAACACCCATTACATAAACACTTGACAGTATTTCATGCACTGTATTTATAAAGTTTGGATCACATCTATCAACTGTGTGTAATGTGGAAAACAACTGATGTGGAAATTTTAAACCAAATTTCTATGACATCTTTAATAATTAGCAGTATGTTCTCTGTCTGGCCACTAATCTGAACACTGAATCTCAAAATGTAATCATCAGGCCTTCTCTGCCTCTGTTAGGGTCTAATTAATTGTTGGACTAATACAGAAGTTCTTTTAAACCAGTGATAAGCTTTCCAGCAACTTCCCTGAGTCTGCATCAGTTAACAAAATTACGAAAGCCATAATAATACCAAGAGTAGCAAGAGAAAAGAAAATTGCCCTGCAAAGAACAATAAGATGAAAAAAAATATGAGAAGTATTTACTGAAATTATTGCTGAGTTCCTAGATGTAGTAGCATAGCACAACTCTATATAAAAACCATTTAAAAACCATGGTATTATTAGTGTTTGCATAACTTTTGCAGGCTTATTCCTTGTGTGACTGGAACTTCATCTGACCAAGGTCTTAAAATGCAGTTTATTTGCACTTATTTACTGTTGTTGGGATGTCTTGATAAGAAAATTGACTATTTCAGATTTCTTTTCCCTTTGTCAAGTGGAATGAGATCAGAACAAAGACCGAATTATGTCATTTTCCATGTGTTCTTTGAGACTAAAATAACAATATTAAAAGTCTCACAAATTGCTGGAAAATATATTTTTGTAAATTTATATCATTATGTATAGTATTTATATATTAATAATATATAAAAATATTATACTAATTCACACAAGGCTATAGGGAAAGCATACCAGAGAATTAAAGTAGGTGTTCCTCATGCTCTGTAATGTCGAAAATATGTGTAATAGTTTGGAACTGCAATTTCCTTATACTTTTTTTTCATTCATTGATTCTGGAAATCTCTTCATATCAAATATAATTCCACTGATGTGATCTACAATATCTCTTGGTCATGGCAGATAATAAAATAATGTTATAATAAAGAGGCAGTCATGAGTTTTGCTATATGATTTTAATGTATTGTTATTAAGCTATTTTTCATATTGTAAATACTCTCAGATGAATTAATTTCAAAAATTTGGTTCTGTAACGTATTTCTCCAAATGTTTTTATTTAAAACAACTTTTTAAAAAACTTCTCTGGGATTAAAAACAATAAATTGTTCTCAATAGCCCATGTGGTAGAGAGTCTCACATTCCCATTAATGGTGGTCCAAAACTCTATGGGAAAAGATCTGCAACTGATCCATGAAATAATATATATTTCCAATTTTAAATATAATGAGAAAAAAATTAAGACCCATGAAAATTTTCAAGCATCAATACTGATCCTTTGGTTCAAAAATGCTCAAGGATTAACACCAGTTGCTCTATGGAATACCAAACAACTTAATTTTAATATGCTATTTCATAAGTTACTTTACCTGTTTTTTTTTCTTTAAATTAGAGATTCACATAAAGAAAGAAATTAGGATCACAAAAGGTAACTAGATTGGATGATCTAGTCTAATTTTCTGAATATTTAACCTTTCATTTTTATCAGGTTACCCTCATTATGCATTTAGTTATGTAATCTAGTTGGACTGGGGGGCACTGGAGTCCCTGTGTGTACACAATGGTAGGACAGATGTCTCAGTATGGAGACATTTCTTTATTCCCACTGCAGTTTATATCACTGTGATTTGGAAAGAGCAGCCAGGAGTAAAACATGATGCAAGTGTCATAGGATGCGAACATTATTTGGTAAAGTGCAGCAGCAAGTTGAGTAACTATTTCAAAAGGGTACTGTAAGTTTTCTGAGTATGTTATTTCTAGAGCTGTGTGCACCTGGTGATTTAGAGTGATGAAGAGTTCAATACATCTTTGTCCCAGCTGATATTTATCTATCATGCAGTGTGTGACTAGATCCCAGTGGAGTATATATAATAATTAGACCTACACTCTCCTTGATTCACTTGTAGGTTAAAGGGCACAGTCTGAAACTCTGTTCTGTTAAAAACATATTAAATATGATATTAGTGGTCTAAGGTATATACTTCCCTAGAGACTCCCACTTTTAATAACCTCCAGTATAATAGATAAAGCAGAGGGCAGTAATCATTACTGAAATGGATTTTCTGGCAGAATTAGACATCACCTCCAGGAATCAATAATCATTTTAAGCTAACGTGGTGATTAAATGACCTTCCTTTTATTTTCCTTCATGTTGAGTTGGTTTTTATCTTGATTTAGAGCCACACAGCAAGAACAAAGATAAACAGAGGACTGGCAGTATTACAGAATCACAGCGAGGCCTATCCCTTATACAGGTAAAAGCATTTTACTGTAATGAATGCATTTGCTGCCCAATCTGTGACTTCTGAAGAATTACAATAAAAATTCTAGATGCAGAATATATTAATGGATTATATCCCAGGATAGTTCTTGTTCTTAAAATATTTTCACCATTAGCTTGGCTGCAGCAGGTGCTATGCTTTTACATTTAGTAGTTTATTGCTCTGGAGCTTCCTTGAGGATATCTGTATTGAATGGCGTTTATTAATCCTTTCTTCTTCCAAATTCTCCTGCTCTCTGTGAAGGAGTATTAGATGACTACATCCCATTCCTTTCTCCCGAAGGAGGGAGATTGACAAGCAACTAACTTCATTCGGCATGCTATGGTTCTGATGAGCTATATGTAACCAGGTAAGATTGTTGCAAAGTTGTCTTTAAATACTTGTGAGGTTTAGTTTCAATTCTTATGATCCAAAGATCTTTTTTTCCATTTGTTTGGTTTATTTTACATCTTCTGAAACATACACTAGTTTTCTGTGGTTTGTGGGGTGTTTTGGTTTGGTTTTGTTTGTTTGTTTGTTTTTTGGTATTTTGTTGTTGTTTGTTTCAGATACAAGATGAGAAGGGGTTTTAGTCTAGGTTAGAAGAATGCATGGTGAATGTTAACAAAATAATGTACAGAACAGAAAACTCTGGAAGGACACTCACAGAAAACTCCACAAAAAGGACTACGTTTTCTGTACCAGTTTGAACAACTGGACAGGAGCACATAGTAAGAGCACATAACACAGTGCATAATCTGTAGGGACAGTTGTGCTTGCAGAGTACACTGCACATTAAAACAACTCTTTGAGGCTGACTTTTGAGCACCTTTTAAATCTTCATGGTTGAGTTTGGTTGGGTTTTTTTTCCAAAGGCTTATCTGTAGCACTAAGGAAGCACCTCTGAAATTGAGTTTAGATTGCACTAAAGAACCAAAAGTAACCATTTAAACCCATTTAACCCACGTGGGTTTCATCTCTATCTTTTTTTAGAATAAAATGTGTGTGTATTTCAAGCATCTTTTCTGGGGTCCCACGTGTCTGACCCAACAGCAAAGAGCAGAGCATTGTGCCTTTGGCAGGGAGAAGTTGATCCCAGTGAGGCAACTGCAGCAGAAAGAGCACATGGCTGAGTGCCATTGCTCTCCCTCTTTCACTCATTCTCCAAACTCCCATTTACTCTTACAAATTCTTGCAGTGCCTTTCAGTCCCTGACTTCACTGCTTTTCTCCTCTTACTGTGTCAGATGTCATGAGAGCTCCTTAAACTCCAGATAATGCGCTGAGGTAGAGGATTAAGACAAGATAGAC
Organism: Machaerirhynchus nigripectus; assembly: GCA_013397975.1. Lineage (NCBI taxonomy): Eukaryota > Metazoa > Chordata > Aves > Passeriformes > Dicruridae > Machaerirhynchus > Machaerirhynchus nigripectus. The sequence continues at coordinate 1,586,130 of VZRQ01010471.1, read as the reverse complement.
ATTTTTTGTCGCCCAAAGGTAGGAACTGGCAGCTTATCTTTACCAGTAGAAGCTTCCCGTGGGGCAGGCAGATTAAACCAGTTGAGAAACTAACTGTTACAGTGTTGGAGGGCTTTGGATCTGATGGACAGTAGATGGCTGTGAAGGCAGCAGTGTAATGATTTCTTCCTTCCTTTTTTCTTTTACAGAAAAAACAGAAAAGATGAAGTACACCTAGTTCTATTACATGCCAAGATTCATGAACCAGAAGTCCCAGGATTACATGTGCTGCAGATAATTTGAAATCCACTCCCTTCTATACATAATTTTAGATATTCATTTTAAATTAGTCCATGTCAGTACTATATTCTGATTAAATCCTCATGAAAGTAATTATTTAATTGCTATGAACTAATCAAATAATAATTACATGGCTTCATGTTGCCTGATTTCAGACATCACAGCTAACCGTTAAAGTTACTCCCATAATCAATAAAGAAAAAACAACTACCACAATAGGGTGGGAAGAATTCACCCACTGACCAAAGAATCAGTCCAGATTTTAATCGTAAAGTAGACAGCAAAGTTTTAGGAAGTCAAAGTCAGGTGAGAAGAATCTTCACATGTAGATCTCCATATACTTCAATCAGGACATTTTGTTTACACGTCAAGAACATAAATCCTGGTAGCTTCCTTTCAAATCCCCTACTTAAAACTTAACAGACCCCAAATTTTTTTATAGATCAGGAAATCTTTATAAGGCCAGGATATTTAAATGGAAATTATGAGAGCCATACATCTAAAATATATATTATATATATATGATGTCCTGGTCTAAAAGATTTCAATAGGCAAGGCTTCTTATGGTTCCAAAGAAACAAGTCTGTCAAATAAATTATACAAATATCTTAAATCACTAACTACTGTTAGTTTCCTTGTAATGAGATAAACAAAGGAATCATGGAAGTATTTAATTTGATCCCATTCACACGCATCTTTTGTGCAAAATTATGAAAATAAACCAGTAGTCATTACTCCATTAAATGCATGGGCCACTCATATCAAATGAATGCTATTTTCCATTATTTCGATTTTACAGTTTCAAGACCCTTGTGTCACTGTCTCATCCATGCAGGAATCCACACAGCCTCTCACAATACATTAGGCAAAGGAAATTAGCTTTATTTAACAACATCCACTATTCCCTCAACAAAGTTCAGACAGGTCACTTCTGATCTCCGTTATTACTCCCAGCTTCCTAGCTTTGCTCACTGCTTCCCAGCACAGCCTAAGATAAGTATTGCTTGTCTAGCTCAAGCGCACCACTTGACTGTGCAATCCTTTTGGAAAAAAAAAAAAAAAAGAGAGTGATTAATTTTGGAAAACAAATATTGCATCTGAAATGTAGCATGAGTTCATGCCTGGTGGAAACACGACCTAATTAGTAAAATAACTGCAAGTGTTTTAATGCCAGTAGGTCACAAATAATGTAACTGATTCTCGAATATTTCTTCTCCATTATTTATTCCTTATTTGTCTCATTATTTTTCATTTCTGAAAGTATTAATTTGTAAGTGCTTTCTATGGTAACATTATAGTGCAAAAACTTAAAGGAATTAATTGAAAACGTGAAAATTATACTAAATTATTAATTATTGAATTTTATACTAAAGTAATCCACTGTTTCATTTCTGCTAATACTACAAGAGTGGAATCTGACTGGCATCAACAAAATAACCTTTACATGCCTATGGAACCCAAAGGAGGCTAAATTTCTGGAGATGAGGTCAGATTTTTAACTTTTTTTTTCCACAAAGAAACAGAATTGGTACTTCTTGCACTAAGTATGCAAATCAACTTCTCTTCATTACAAGTCTATATGTAAAGTGCGTGTTCTGTGCTGTTTAAAATATTAACAACAAATAGTAAAGCAGTTCTGAAACTTAAAATTGTAACATGTTACATGAAAGGATGAAGTAGCCTAGAGAGCCACCAGAGTTTGCTTTCACAGTCAAAAAATGGATATAGCCTCGATCTAAAAAGTACATAGGAAGACTTGGAGAAATAAAGAACATTTGATACCTATTTGCATCTTTAAGAAAAAATGTGGACGTTGCTAATAACAAACCCAAGCATGTTTAGATCACTAATACTTTACATGTCTCAGTATTATTAAAAGAAAAATAAAGAACAAAAAAGAAACAAGGCTACAACGCTTACCTTAATTTGGTTGATACTCAAGTAAAACCTATCAAGTGTTCATATAGCTGTTATCACAGTATTTTATTACAAATTACAAGAATTTACATTGAATTAAAATAAAAAGATTTAAATATTAAGTAACATTATATTCTTAAATAGAAATGATGAATGGAATTTGTAGCTATGCATCCCTTATTAATAAAGAATAAAATAATTATTTTCTGATTGGAGGAAAGTCATTAATCTTATTTCAGTGTGAGCGGAATATTTATTATAAAGGTTATTTAATTCATGGGTGAATTACAGTTTTCAGAATGCTTTTATTTTTTACTATAAAAGTAACTATAGAGGATTTTTTTTTCTATCTCTTTTTAAGAAATATCTGGTTGTTTTCTATTTTCTTTCGCTTCTCAGAGCACAATCCTCAATATTCACCACACGTTACACAACAGTTACTCAGAGGACTAATACAGTCATTAGGTATTTTGAAGTAGTTAATTGTGTGGATTTTATGGGAATACATGTAAACACAGTGGCATAAGTTGAGAAAGAAAGTGGTTTTGTGTAAGTATGTTGTGCATTAGTGGATAACTGATTTCAGCTGAACTACAGTGAAGATCCTATCTTCAAGCGTATGCCATAAATGCAGTGCCAAAAGGTAGGAAGAAATGTGTCTGGCAACCAGACAGCAGCTCTATTAGGCACTTATCCAAAGCTTCTCAGCCTCCAAGAGACAGACATTAGCAACTGAAACACCATTCCTGGTCATTGCGCTGTCCTAGATTTCTGCATTTAGGTCAACACCTGTTGGTCTAAAGTCAAAAGCATAATTCAGTAAGAACCATAAGGCTTACTTGTCAGTTTTGTTCTTTATTCTGCTGCCATATGATGAATATAGACAATGAAAACACCTTTTTGGTGCCATTTCATGGTTCTGGATTCAATTTTACTGAAGTTCCAGAGCAAGGACTGCTCTGAAATGAAATTTAGTGGTGGCAAAATGTGGACTGAGTCTTCCACAAAGAAGCTAGCTCTCAGGAATAAAAAAAGGCTCTTTTGGAGTATGCATAGAACACCCATTTCCTTGCAAAACTGAATTAAACAAAATGACATAAGTCTCTGAGGAAGCTCAACTAATAGTTAATGATCACTTTTGCTTCTGTAATATGTAGATAAAAAAACAGCCTCTAAAACTCTCAAACTGCCTGAAATTTTGAAAGGGGCAATTTTTCTAATTCCAGTGCTTAAATCTTTATTTTATTTGAATGTAGTCTAATCATAATATTGGAAGAGGAAGTGTTGTCACCATGATAAAAATTAAGTTTATTAATCCTAAAATCAGAGTCAGCATTAATAATTTATGTCAGGATTATCCTTTTATGTCAGATTCAGTTGCAGTGTGTATGTCCTCTGCAGTGTTTTTCCTCCTTGGCTCCAATATGAATTAATTAAACATATATCAGAATACAATAACATTGTTATGGTAATTACAGAGAAGTATGAATACAGAGACATGAGAGGGACCTTCTGAAGTATCAGTTATACTCTTGCAGAAGCTCTGTTCAAGACTCTCTGGTCACCTGACTTGATTTAGGGACAAAATACAGATTCTCTCAATCTCCTCTTTGCAGATGGCACCTCAAGCCTTTGCAGGCTTGTACCCAAACCCTGGCACCATTTAGTTTCTCACAACCGGATTTGTAAGAGTGTTAGGAACTGCTGACATGCACAGAGTGACAGATACGTAACTTCGGCTCTTATTACTTTCTTTCTAGAATGATTTAGACCATCCTTTTCCTCTTCAGACCTGTACTGCATCTGGTGCAAAAGCAACACAAACAGCCTCTTAGTAGCCTGCAAAGAATGGCAAATCCTCCTGATTCTCATCCACCCCATTCACATGACATTATCCTACCACCAACCTGCGCTCATCAGCTATTTGCTCTAATATGATAGAAAGCAGTGTGAAACAGAAGGTGGGCAGGGCAAACACTTGCAGGAAAATAATCCTGTCAGCTGTCTCTGGAAGATTCAATAGAGCTTTTTTTCTGAGAGCAATAGAGGCTTGAAAATGCATTCTGTTCTCTGCTGTCAGTTGGAATTGGTGCCATCAAAGCTTTTGTTATGGTGGTGACAATTTCTGAGTCGTCTGTGTTGACACAACCCTCACACTGTCCTTGGCTAGGTGAGTCTGGCTCTCAGCTCTGATGAAAGTTCCAAACCATTTATTTCTTTCTAGGAATGACAAAAAGCTGCAGCCTGCTTAAATCCAGTGGTGGGCTTAGAAAAGTCAGAAATTATTTTACTGTCAAGATATGAGTGAGGTATAAAATGCATCTGTGCTCAATACTAAACCAGATAAGCCAGGGTTAGGATAACCCCTAAGAAATGTTATCTAAATGCCTCTTTCTCAGTTGTGTTGTTTTTTGGGATTGGGTTTTTTCTTCTTATAGAAGAATATGTATCATAACTAAATTTTTTTACACACAAACACAAACATGCCAGTTCTGTTGAAATTTTTGAAGAGAAAGGTTTTTCCTAAGCCAGCTGGTTAGTGGGTGTGAGACATGGACAGCATACAGAGAGAAATACTAGGGTGTTATGATATTCTGTTGAAAAGCAAGTGAAAGAACTTCAGGTTTTGCCTTTGTTTTTCCTCTCAGTGACAGGTGACCGTTTAACTCCCAAAGCACTGTGATGTGGGTATTGCTCGTGTTTGGCCTATTCATTTTGTGCAAATAAACATTCAGTAGTAGAGAGAAATGGACAATTATCTTCATTATTAATACTTTTAATGTCAGACTGTAGTCACTATTAAGGCCCTAACCATAGGTATTAAAATTTCTACAAACAAAATGTGTTTTATCTGAGGATGAACTTAGGGAGGGAAAAAAGAAATCCAAGAGGCTTGCAAGCTATTCCCATCAGCCACATTTAAGAACATATGTCTCTGCAGCATACTGATACTCAAAACTTCCAAGTCCTTTAGTGTGAGTACTGCATATGTACCTCTTTGTAGATTTTGGCTGCTAAAGAGTACAGAGAATTCTAATTCTACTGTAGGAAAAAAAATAAAAGAGAAATAAACAGTCTTAATTAACACTTCTTGCACAAGATCTGCCAACCTGCTGTGCATAGGCAGTTAATAAAAAAAGACAGGGAACTGAAGGAATAGTCCATGCTCATTTATCCATCTAAGCTGAGACAAACTAAGAGTAGCTGGCATTGGGCTTTAACAGAATAGCATCTTAATTGCTTATCAGGATAAGAAAGGTGAGTGGCTAACCACTACCAGTGAGAATTCAATCTGTTCCCTCAGGAATCTGGCTGTTTCCCTTGGCTGCATTTTTCATTTTTAACATCAATGATATATTTTTATAAGGTTAGCAGGCTGCAGTTAGCAAACTGTTGAATTCAATTTATTTTTGTTTTCATGAAAAACTTTATCCTCTGAGAATTCATTTCACAGGATTTCTCCTCTTCTTTTCCAGTGACTGGCAGCAGGGAAACTTGGTTGAATGACCTTTTTTATTTAACTGGGTTGAGAGTATACTCATACACAACAAAGAGGGTTCATTTTTCCTGCTATGGTTCTAGTGAGAAGTTAAAATTCACTAGCTGAATTAATCTTTGTTTTGAGATTTTAATTATGTTTGCTGTAGCAATCTGCCTCCTCACCTTGGTTGGGCTACATGTTTACAGAATCCATAGCTTCTAACTCAGCCAAAATACCTTTTGAAATCAATCAGTTTTGCATGAATGAGTAGCACTAAGAAAAGACATTTAAGATTTAAATGTAGTCAGCACATTCTAAATATTGGAGTTATGATACTTTGTTGTTAACTGGTATATATCCTAAGCTTTTAAATAAATGTTTCACGTGTAATCAGAGTGGTTTTATTACACCACTATCCCTTTTTTGGCAAATCACAACTTCATGTACCAGTGTTGTTGTGTGCAATTTTTTTATTAGATGTTAAAGCAACTGCTGCCGCGGTGTGACCCCTGCCCCTGAGGGCGCCTCGTTGAAGGGGCTCCGCGGCGGATCCCCGCTGGGCTGTGGCTGCGAGACCGGGCTCGAGAGCGGAGCCGTGGCCGCAAACGCACCAAGGGTGCGACGAGGGCTCGGTCGAAAAGGCGCTTCGGAGACAGGAACAAAGAGGGACTCTTCGTGGGGGGTGCAAGCAGGAAGGGTTTATTCAGAGGTGCAGGGAACCTAACACGAGGGAGAGGGGGACACAAAGAGCGGGGGGAGAGGGCGGAGCACCACCTTTTGAGGGGAGACGAAGGGGAGGGATTGCATAGGAATCTCCCAATGCTGGGTCGGAGGGAAAGGGATTGACATAGAAAGTACCCCAATAGGAGCAACCGAGGGGCGTAGCTGATAACCGCAACCAACCATCTACCGAGGAACACAGAACCTTCCAGACCGGTATCGCATATGCATCAGCTGGGAGTGGAGGAAACCTTGGGGATTTACATGAGTAACAAGGGGAATTGTGGGGTACACGACACATCCTTAAGTTGGGGTGCATCAAAGGTACAGGGACTGATTACAAAGCAAAACATCTCTCATATAAGCATCAGAGAGCCCATGCCTCCTTGGGCAAAGAGGAATAGGTCTCTCTAAATGAGGGAGTCTGGGGCGGTGGCCAGGTCTGCCAATGCGCCTGTTTCTGGGTTTTGGGGTGACCCGCAGGCCAGGCGGCTGACCACCGTCACAAACTGCCAGTGAGATCTACCAGTATGGAAAATCTCTTCATAATAACACCACTTTTTAAGCTCATTTCTGATGGAAATGACAGTGGCATGGTTACTTTTGAGAGGAGCTGCTGATGATCCTAACTCTTTGTTTTCTTTAAATGTTGACTATACCCCCTTCTTAAAGATCAATGCTTGGAAGAAGATTTTTTAAAAATTTATTTATATTTATTTTATTGATTTATTTCATTAATTTGTTTTTCTCATCTGGCAGGTATTCATTCCACAGGAAAGCATGTGTGTTGGGGTGTGAGGGAGATTAGGGTGTCTAAACACTATCATCTGATGCAGCTTGGGAGTTTCAGCTATCAGTGAGGTAAAATATCTTAGGTTGTCTGAAATCACACAGGACCACTATGTTCAGGCAGGCAAATCTTTTACACAGTGTCTTACATGTGTATTCTTTTGTATTCTTATTCACAGAGTGCATAGTTTAATAATTTGGCTGGTCACTAGGTGAAAGTTTCTTGTAGTGTTTCCTGCCAGTGTTCCCATCACCTCACTTTTGCAGGGAGGTAGCATTAGCCATGCAGGTCCCAGCAAAGGCTTGTTTTTACAACCCCAATATTTTGTCCTGAATCTAACAGCGCCATTCAGAAACATAATCTCACTACATATTGGATCTCTGTAATTTGTGTGCTGGTTCAAAACCTGATGTGCTAGTGAATCTGTGTGAAGAGATGGGCTTTGTGGGTCTATAACAAATGAACAGTTTTAAGTAGTCTGTTCTGGATCATTTAACAGAATACTCATCAGCTTCCTAACACTTCTGCCCATCTAAGAGGGTTTTGCCTATCATCTCTAAAGTTGATCTTTGGCTGGTACAATATACGAAGGAAAAGACTACATGTGCTGATTGCCTGTCATCCCCTTTAGTGCTGTCAGTCTTTCCTAAGCCTAGTTTTATGATGCAGCTGAAAAAGCTTGATTCTGCCAAATAATTTAGTATCCACTTCAATGTCATGAGCTGGCTGATGCAGCCTTTTCTTAATTTCTGATACCGTTTTCATATCAGTGATGCCTCTAGATAAATACCCTAAAATTTTGTATCTGGTCTTTCATACTATTCTCATGCATTCTGAAATTTTTAGAAAAGGTGATTTAAAAAATTGTTTCTGAGGATCGGGTTGTTGTTCAGTTAGTATTATGTCATGATGCTATAAAAAGTTCAAGGCAAACTTAGAGGCTTTATATTTTATGAGACTTCTATTTAGGAAATACATTTTACGATATATGTCTTATAGCGTCATGAAAGCACTGCTGATAGAAGGACACGTAAATTGGAAAGTATACAAAAGTCAAAAAATGAAACTACGGCAATGCCTAAGAAGGTAGGTAAGGTACTGAACTGCAGCTCAGTGCAGCTACAGTTTGATCTATATACAAACTAAAATGAGAGAGGAAATTCTTGAACACAGTGAGTTCAGAAAAAAAAACCAGCAGAAACTGAGAAAGGACATAAATTAACTGGTTGCTGAAACAATTTTAGTTCCTATTCTGAAAGCTGGCATCTGGAAAATGGATGAATGCTCAGCTGAATTGTGTTTTTGTTTTTTATAGCCCATATATTTATCAATTAGCTTAAATAGCAAGTATCTTTCGTGCGAACAAGGTAATAAGGAACACATTTTACTGTTTTAATTTCCCAATTTAGGAACATTTTTTTTTTTTGCTTTCTAATCAAGAATTTCAGTGTTTGCATCTTTAGATCAAACTTGCCTGCTTTCGACTTTATAAATTTCTTCATTTTTTTAAGACTGAAGTTGGGGAGGCTGAGAAATATGAGACACTTGCTTTCTGCAGAAAAAAGGGTGTACATGTAATGAGACACCCTGACAAAGTCTCAGAAGCCCATAAGCCGAGATGAATCTAGGAATATCGAGGTTTATAAATATGTTTCCTGTTTTGCTCCAGGGGTCAGTTTAAGGACAAAGTGACAGCTTACAAGGCAACATTTCCCTAAAAGACGTTGCCTAATCTGGTGAGAAAAGACATCTTGCAGCTCTTGTTGCTCCCTGGTAAATTATACACACCCAGGTGCAAGCTGCAACAGTCACAACCATCCTGGTGGCTGCTGAATCAAATATTTTGCAGGGGTCTCTGAAAATTCTGTCCCAGCTACAGTTTCTTGACTTGGACTGAACAATCTTTGAAATCAGAAGTCAATCAGAAGCAGAGCTTTCATGTCTTTTGCTTTTCATTTGTCTACATTTTGATTCTATGTTAAATTTCAATCACAGTTCAAAATCTGACACTATAAAACCAGCCTTAACAGTTTCTGAGGAAGGTAAAGGAAGGGAGACCTATGACTTATTCATAGTTACAAAACACTTGATAGGTTTTGGTTTTCAGTACTGGTGTGTGTGTCATCCTTTGAATGATTTTTCTTCCTATGAAACATGTAGAAACAGCGAGTGTAGCAGAGCAAAACAATTTATCCCAAACCACGGATGACATCTGGTCTTTGCGCTTTCCAGTTCTTTGTTTTTAAAGGTTGTCTTAGTAATTTTTGTTATTTGTGTTTGCATTTTCCTGTTATTGAATCTCCAGTTGAATTCATTTGAAGTTGAGCAGTTCAGCTGGATTCTCCTCCATGTTTCTCCAGATCTTGATAATGTATTTTGGGTCTGTAAGCTGAGGTTTTTCATGACTGATCTTCCAGAGATTTCTTGAAATAATCTATTTTGGCTAGAACTGCAGAGTACTCTTTTAATTCTTTTAATCTGCCTTTTTTTTCTTCCTGACACAGTGACTTGTTTTAGTTACTCCATGAATGTTTTCTGATATGACTCCCATTTCATTTTGAGCATTTCCTTCTTGTTTCTGATGTTATCACCTTTGCAAATAGATTGAGTTTGATTTAACCTCTACACACAGCTCTTCACCATACCCCCCAAGAGTTTCAGTTGCAGATATAGTTTCCTTTCTCTGTGTAGGATGCTGGTGTTTCTCAAGGAAAGAGTCAAGCTGATGAATTCAACATCATTTCACAGACTTCCTGAGCAGTTTTAGCAATACCAGACTCCTCCTGTCAGACACTGACCTTGACTGATTTGGGGATTCCTGGGTTTTTCCTTTCTTTGTGCAGGGCTGGTTTTAGGCTTCTCAGCAAGGCAGGTCAGACAGTGACTGTCCCAGGCACTGTCCTCAGCAAGTAACTATACTGCCCAGCTGACTGGGGCTATTTGGGGGCTGTGCCCACTCTCTAGTCCCTTTCAAAAAACTTGCCTGACCCCTCTTAAAAGGAATTCCTATAGCCAGTAACCAAGAAAAAACTGAGACAGAGTATGCCCAGTTAAGAGTTTATTCTTCTCTAAACCAGCGTGTGTCCCCTCCACACCCAGCAGCAGCAGCCTGAGTGAGGTTCAGAGCAGAACCAAGCATAGACTCCTGTTGCTGGGATTATGAGAGCCTGCAGCATTCCAGGAAGCATCAGCTCTGGAGGATCAACTCCATCCCTTGAAATTCCTGCAGGACCCTGCTTGGAAGGGCTCACTCCTTCTATTTCTCTCTCTTAAAGCCATGATTTTGCTGTGATCCAATCATCCTGCTGCCTCAGGCAGCAGTTCCTCCTGTATTGCGCCTGTCTCTGCTTATTATTACTATTTATGGGTGTTTTTTTGTCATATGTGAACAATCACATGTGATTGCACAGTGAAGATCAAGGAACCCTTTTGCTATAGACGTTGAACAGATTTAGGCAGCAAAATCTGCCAGAGTTTATAACAATATAGGAGGCTTGGTACAAGAGGTAGATACATACATTCAACAGAGACTTAGCAATGATCTGGTAGGCTGTCTGCCTACCAGAAAGCTAAGCACGGCTTTGTCTAGATATTTAATCCCTGTTTTGTTTTTCCACTTACTTATTATGTGGCAAGTGTGTTCATATTCCATCAGGAACGTGGCTCTGTCCATCCTAGCTGTGTCTCCTGCCCTGGTGTAAGGTGGCATTGCATGGCGCTGAGCTGCATTTGTCTCTGACAAATACAGGTTGGTGTTTTCTTGGGAAAAGGAGCTTGTCTTCGCTGTAACTCTCCATTCTAGACAAAACACTTAAACTTGCATCTGCTTTATATCAGCAGTTCCATATGAACAGAAAAATGAGCTAGAACTATGCATTCCTGAACACAAAAATCCCAACAGCTCCATTTTCCCTACCATAACTTTTCTGTGGTGAGCTTCTCACATAACCGAGGGATAGAGACCAACACAATCCTACTAAACATCCATAGTGAGCCCCTCAAGAAGCAATGCACTTTACCTATGAACTTGAAATTACTATGAAAAAAGCCCCTTGCTTTCAGAAAAATATTGAAGAATAAATTTTTTTGAAGTAGACCAAAAGGTAAAATATCATTAAAAAGCACAGGGGCTAAGTTCAGTTCTACCATAGTCTTTTGTAACCACACAAAACAAAAAACAAAAGAAGAAAAAGGAAAAAAAAATAAAGGCGAATTAAACATGGAATTAAGTACTCAGGTAGAATTTATGTGTCATTAACCTTAGATTAAATTCTATTACCAAGAAAATAAAGTTTCCAGGGAACACAGTACATTTTTAAAGGGGAAATGGAGGGCAAATAATATTTCCATAATTAAAGTCTTAAATCAAGTTAGAAAGACTGATCCAAATAAAATTACCTACACATTGCAAAAGTTGTAAAAAATACCATTCAATTTAGTTACTAATTGTAACTGATTATTGCTTGAGTGATGGCGTTAAATTCCAAAGTTAGATTAGAGATAGAATATTTTAGGTTTAATGTTATGGCTGGCTGACGGATTTTCTCTTGCTGCATGTGGTAGCTCCACTACTGTATTTAGTGCAGAGGTTTGAACTTCTGCCTGCTCATTTTAAAAGAAATTAGTAGCAGAAGCAAGGCATTTTCTGTGAGTGATCCTTCACAGGGAAAGCCATTCTCTACTCCCTCTCATGATTCACTGAAGGCAGACTCGTTAACCTTTCTTAGAGTTTATTAAGGAGCTGGCTTTTATTTCTCTGGCTTATGATGAAAGGGGTGGGAAGGAATGTCTGTTGGTTACATACAAGACATTCTTATTTATCATCACTAATATTCCCTTTATCTTGACTGAAGGAATTTTATTCCTCCTTTCACATTTCAGTAGAATAACGAAGCAACTGAAACAGCAGCATCGAAGAAATTGGGATAAACTAAAAACAACTTATGAGATTTTTAGAATAGTGCCTTAGAGACCTATTAGAAAATACTGAATTTTCAAATTAAGATATGAAAGTATGAACAGTTCCACTACTTTCAAAGACTTCTGTGTCATGAGTAAAAACATACATATATATACACACACATCTGTGTGAATATGCACATACAGAGTCTCAAATATACAAATGACTACAGAATCTTCCTTGTATTTTCAGGTTCTGAAAATGTGTCTTAAGTGTCTTGTGCTATTTGTCTCCAAAACATTAGTTCTGGGACAAGGTCAATGCACCAGAAAATTGTTTTCTAGTTTTCAGATACAAAACAGCTGCTCTTCATAATTTTGACACTGAAAAAACCAAAACAACAAAATAAAACATAAGAAAAACAACAACAACAAACACCAAAATACTTATTTTTTCCTCATGAAATCATTGAAGTAGTTCCAAACGTCAAATTAAAGCTGAGACAGAATTTTTCATAAACAAGAAATTTGCAACCTCTTCTCCAAAAGTAGGAAATAAAATATTTTGCAGGGTAGGAGAAAAGTACATTTATAAATTTTGATCAAACTGAGGTCTAGCATGACATAAAAATAGAAAATATAAATACTGGATCATTATAATATCTTATTAAGCAAAAAATATTTATTTTTCATTTTTAAATGACATTTTTATTAGTAAAATTATTTACTCTACATAACCCAAATTTTTGCCAGTATATTACATTATTAGGCATATTTTCTATCAGACATTGAGCAACATACAGTGAAAAATTGCCCTCGTTACAATATTGGATAGTCCTGTTCCCAGAGATAAGGTATTTGACAGCTCCAAAAGGGAAAGATCAACACAAAATGCTGTTTCAGAACAGCTGAAACATGCTGTTTGATGTCAGTCTACTAATCATAAATTTGAGCTTATTTTCCATTTTGCAGAATGTTAGTAAGTGCTAAGTAGCTGGCTTGAAATTCCAATTATTGTTTCTGAAGGCACATTCATAGACCTCTTTAATTTTTATGCTGGAGAAAGCACAAGAAAACAACTGTTTTAGATTCAATCTCACTTAGAATTTGTCTCAAAATGAACCATAAAACTATGCTCTATTTTCTGCATTTAAAGCCCTACCAAGATTAAAGTTTTCATCCGCTATTTCTTACAAGTGGTGATTATTGGAGTTTTAGTCAGTATCTTCTCTTAGGCAGGAAACAGTTAGCTTTCATATAAGAGTAGAATTTTAAGTAAGAAACTTTAGTATTTCTCTTGAAATTTTGGCTTAAAAATTAGATATTAATTTGGTTTCAGCATTAAACATTCAAATTATTGTATTGATTGACTTGACCAAATTATCTAATTAGAACTTAGACCCAAGAAGATAGCAAACTTCTTAAAATTTATAAAGATTAATCATTTTTATACTTAATCTAATGTTTTAATTTTAATTTTATATTGAGTCTGCCTTGATTAATTAGATTTTGATACGATTTTGATCTGACAGTCCTAGTGAAGCTTAGCTGAGGAGATGTTTTTGAAAGAAATAAAAGTAATAGGAAAGAAAAGAAAATAAAGAATTCTACACATTTCTTACAATGAGCAGCATGGGTCCATAGCTGCGCAGGAACTGGGTGGATACCAGGTGGCCAACTTAAAAGGCTAATCTGTTTTCCCTAATTAGTCTTTGGTTCTCACACATCTACCTCCTGTAAAGCAACAGGGTGCAGCAGAATCAGCACAAGCACATGTTGGAGCGGAATTAGTTCTGTCACTCGCTGCTCTTAGACGTGTTAACAATTCACTTCTTGTTTACGGGTCTGTGTTCATCTACTGCGGCATCCTGACAGCAGCTGCTGATCCTCTCTAATCTGTATTTTAAGTCATTCTCATTCTTAACTTTCCCATTTGAAAGCAACTCTCCCACAGGGTTTTTGGTTTTGGTTTTTTTTGTTGGTCGTGGATTTTTACCTGGCTTGAGATTTTTACCTTTCATGAGACAAAAGTGCTCACTAAAAAGCATGATGCTATCAAAAGTGCTCACTAAAAAGCATGATGAATGTTCTCAACACTATTCACAGGACAGTCATCTCTTCACATAGGTATAAATTTCCTATCCAACCAAATCCCAAAAATTCTTTGTAATCCCAGCAGATTGATATGCTTAGCGTACTGTTGTTCAGACCTGACTTTAGCACTAGATTCCCTTTATAAACTGTCACTCTTAAATGCTGAAGGCATCTGTCCTGAACTGTTTTGACCTTTGAGACATTTTAAGGTTTTAGATTTAATAGAGGTTACAAACCATCTGAGGAAGTGAAGACTGTGGGAAGCTTAATCAGCCCCTTGATAGTCCTGCAGCAGGAACAACTTCCCAAGTACCTTTCTCTGGCACTTCCCCAGCCTTAGCATTTAGACCTTTCATGAGCTCTTGATTCACTTTTAACTCCTTGAGTGTTGAACTATGAAGTGCTTCTTTTTGTTTTTTTTTCTTTTTTTTTTTTGATAAAGAGCATTGATTTAACCTTTTGGCAGCCCACTCTTTAAGTGCATGCGGAGGATTTCACTAACTCTATGTTTTCATTCAAACTGGCATCTTCCGTGACATCTGACATGACTGCCCAGACTTCAGATACTTAATTGCCCAAATGCTCAGCAGGGATGAACAGGAATAACCCCTCAGACTTCAGTGGAATGATATGAATTTAGACCAGCTGACAAAGCTGGAATTATATGGACATTTTGAGATGTTAGATTTTATCTGACTCATATGTTGCTTTTTTGGATGAACCCATTCTACATGCACTCTTACCAAACTCATATATAATTTTAGTTCAATACAGTCCTGGTAAATAATTAAATGGGGACATTTTTTCCCTTCAGTCAGCAACAGCCTTTACAGTTTTGGATGACCTCAAAAACTAATTCTGTCCTTTTCTTTACACATAACATATTCACACCCTAATGGCCTCATAATCTGATATAGGGCAGCCAAAGGATTTTAGTGAGATGATACTCTGGGATGTTCTCCAATTTTGACTGATTCTCAGTGGAATTTTTTCAAGGGCACAGTCAGTTCCCAAAGGAAATCAAAGAGACTTTGCTATAACTTCCTCTTTGGTCTTTGAAAGTCTTTTTTTAAAACAAGGTTTTAAAAAGAAATTATATTTCTAACTTTTTACCTTTACCAATAATATTTGCATAGTCTTCAGATGAAGGTTACACAAAGGTGAAGACCAAGCAGGCCTCATGACTTTATCAAAGAGTGAAGATAAGAAATCATGACACCTTTAGAGAAGAAATCAAGTCATATTTTTGATGTTTTTGAAAACTTTGGTTTCAGCAGGTGAGCCCCAAGCAGGTCTCTAATCATTACAGTATCGGAGGCATTGCTTAGCACATCAGATGTGACAGAAACATTTCTTACTTGCCTGTATGATCTGCTCAATGATTTCAAATCCTCTGCTGAATATTGTGTTGATTTTCACTCAGCATTCTTGCTTTATGAATCCTCTTACACAGATTTTTGTTAAGTCTGTCAAATACTTAGTTGACTGATGCTTCACTAAAGCTTTCTTTCCTCTTCCTTTCCTGTAACTGTCCTGCCAAGTAGATTTGCTAATGAAAGTGTAATATGGTTGCAAATTTTAGATGAATATTTGGAACCTGTGATAATATTCTACCAGGAATTTGGGACGCATGGTAAAGTGATGAGAATTATATTGCGAAGTCTAATTATGGTAATTTCCTAGACTGGGAAATAGAATTAGAATGTACCAGATCACTCATTAGCAGTGACAAAAAATTTAAATAAAGCTTTCCATAAAAGCTGAAAAATTGGACATTACAATTACGGAAGCCTTTTATTTCAGACATAGCGGATTTTTTAAAATGTAGAGGAATAAACCCAATGACCAAAAGAAACTCTTAGAGGCCTTCTCTGGCAAAAGTATGAGGGACGTTCCTTGATGGACCTTAAGAAAACTTAATACAACAAATAACTTTTACTCCTACAGTAACCTGAAATGGCACACGCACCACATGCTGCAGTAAGGCTGAGTGGCCTTTCACACAGCAGCTGTAACACTGGGAATAAATATGGTCCAAGGATTTTTAAACAGAATCTCTCTCCTATCCCAGCACAAACTTTTTAGGCTAAGCAAGAGTCACCTGTTGGCTGTACGGCCTCTGCTCTTTGAATCTACACCTAGACCTGGTGAACCTCAATTCCATTTTGCCAGTACCTTAGTGAGAGATGGACTGGTGTGATTACACTGTTTGCAACAGACTAGAAGTATCCTGGTTTTTCCCTGTCTCATGTATAGGTTTTCTTCTGATTTTTTTTTTCTGTTTCCCTCTTTGAACTACAGAATTTCTAATTTGTGGTGAAGTATGTGTGATAATGGTGACCAGGATAGGCTCATCCCTACTGGCCACCATTAACATTTAAAGCTGAATATTTTTACTGGAGAGTCTCTCTTAAAGCTCTTTACATAAACACCAATATCCTTAGGGCCAACAGAGAATTTTAATGGGAATTTTAAGGGACAGTATCCTGTCCCTTCCAATAAACTTCGCTACACTTGTCTAATTCTCATATGAATTTGTGGAATTACACCTGGATACCAACACATCTGCTTGCAGAGCAAAATCAGAATATGTCACCTAGAAATGGCTGTAATCATGTCCTCTGATTTTTTAAACATTCATAAACAAAGGTTGATACGAGCTGTAAATGGAAATCTATATATGTAAATATTGGAAGAAAAAGCAAAACAAGGGCTGAGGCATGTAATGATAACAAAAAATACTGTTTACAGCAATAAAATTGAAAAATGTGTTGTTTCTACCAAAACTGGAAAGCCTGCAGTCTTTAAGGCCAGAGCACAGACAACTTGTTGGCAGAAGGATCTGTTTGTACTGTGACAACAGGAGATGGAAAACAAAGCTACAGCACACCACACACAACATTATTTCTTCTGTTGCCCAAAAGGAAGACAGGCTGGAACCATAAAGATTCATGTATTCCAAACAGAGAAAAAGAGGCAATGACTGGCAATCTTGACTAATATTTATGGGGGCTTAGATAAGCTAAGTTCTGATGCAAAACAATCCCTTAAGTAACTGCTGGCCTCTAAAAAGTATAAAAAGACTAACAGAAAAACTAGTTTCTCATCACTAATCAAAAACACCACAAGAGATGTGATGTGGACTCAGGAGCTGGTATACAAATGGTCCAAGCTAAACTGCCGGAGTGAATACCCAGCTTGCCAAGACTGGTGTGAGTCTGTTTCAGTTGCTTCCTTATTCTACTGAAATGCGAAAGGAGGAATAAACTGGTGAGAAAGCAGTGAGAGAATACGAGTAAGTGAAATCACTTAGCAACTTTTCAAAATAAATGTCACCTTCTTCTTCCATAAATTCTTACTATTAGTTTTGTTACGCTACTTTCTACACAAGTTTTCCTTCCCAGAAACTAGAAATGAAAATCAAAATCTGGTCCGTGGTCTCATTAGTGATATTTTAAAAGTGTATTTTGTGCAAGATTCTGCAAAATATTGAATAAATTAGTGGTATTGTCTCTGAGTTCTGTATTCAGCTTTGAAATTTATATATATTTAATCCCTAAGTGACTTTCAGGGACTCTTTCATTTATTACAGTATTTTCTTATTTTTCATGAAAGAGAAAATATTAAATACAAAAGTAAAATCTTAGCAGGAAACTAGAAACCCTATCAATTCCACTTTTTAAAAAAATTGGCAAAAACCAGTGTGCAATTTCAGATAATTACATGTAATCCTTAGTAATCCTCTGCAGACAGCGTGAACTGGCAGTCATTAGTATGCTTTGAGCCTATTATTTTGCATACACACCAGGATATGCAGGATGTTAGTGTCCTTGCTGACTTTCCGACTAAAACATGGGAAATAAAGTAAGATCAAATCATTGCAAAACTTCAGTTGAGAACTGGGAGGAAAAGAATAGTAAGTACCATGAAGCAATAGCTTTTTTTTTTTAATCTCAAAGACTCAAAAATAAAATGCAGAAGTCTGTTTTGGGCAATCTTCTATTTCAAATCCAATGGGTAATTGAGTACTTGCCGTTCTGACAGTTCTAAAAGAAATAAATTCAGTCCAATATACTTGATTCAGTTTAGGGCTTTGGGGTTTTTTCTACCTTTCTTGAAAATCGGAAAAATGTTCAAAATCCAGAGAAGAGTATTGTCTCAAGTACACACATTTTAAAAAGAAAATTTTGAAGTTATTACTGTACCATTCAGCATTCATTTTTTTCATGCCTGTTACCACAAACCTTGTGATTCAGGCACTCATCTGGGAAGAGGAGGTAGGTGGCTACCACGTTCTGAATTAATAAGCATTCAATTAATACAAATTGAAACAGCTTCACACTCCAGGCTGCTCTGTAAAACTCGCTGACTAAGGCATTTTGCTGAGAGAGGGAAAATTGCTGTCGAGGTTTGTGTTCTGAGCTAGAAGAGACAGAACTCTTCAGCAGCCCATCCCTTCAAATAAACTTCCCTAGACCTGTCTAATTCTGGCCTGATTTTGTGGAATTACGCCTGAATCCTAACACGTCTGCTTGCAGAGCAAAATCAGAATATGTCATCTAGAAATGACTGTAATCACCTCCTCTGATTTTTTAAGCATTTCATTTATTGTTTTTCAGCTGGAAGTATATATTCACTCTGAATTTGTGAATAGTTTCAGGTAAGTTGTTTCCAAACCAAAAGGAAAAAAACCCCTTTTTATCACAATGTGTTGTATAGTGAAGAAAGCCAAAATTTCCTCTAACACAAAACTAAAATGTATTGTAATTGCTAAAATAGTAGCAAATGCAGAGACTTAATACTGCAGAAGTCTTTTCAGCTCAATCTTTTCACCCAAACAACATCACTCTTGAAGACATTGTGACCATTCTATTTTAACGTATTAAACCTTGACAAATCCTTCCTTATCCTGTTAAGCAGTCAGAGTTGTGCTTTGGCATGATTTTGGCCTGATCAAACCAGTGTCCTCCCAGATGTGGCTTCAAGTTTGTATTAAAGCCAAGAGAATTTCCAGTTACTAGTTTAAATGCAGATGCCATATTCTAAAGGGTAAGAAAGTTTAGTAATGGCTTATTAGCTATGGCTTATTTGTGTTGGTTGGCCTCAAAGACAGAGTGAAGGTCTTGACAGTGTTTAATTTACTGCTTCTGATGTAGCTCTGTGTCCTGCTTTCTCAGAATGTGCCTTTCTCTTTTCTTTCTTTCTTTGGTTTTTTTTTTTTTCATTTATTTTTCTGCCTGGAGGAAAAGGAATTTATCTTGGTGGGAAAGGAGAAATTTGGTCATTTGTGTTGGATTCCCAGAAGTACAGTTGCTCCATCAGAGCAAGAGCAATTAAAATAAATTAAAACAAAAAGCAATTAAACCTCTCTGCAATTACATGGAGCTGAAATCATCAGGAATGCACTGATTGTTCACAGAGTGTATCAGTAAGTGTTTAACACACCTGACATGTTTGTAGAGAGCTGAACTGGGTGCACATGTACGTATTCAGTGTTCACATGGTGCATACAGAAAATGGTAAGTTCAACAATCCAGCGTTGCACAGTTCACAGTATGTTCATTCATGTTTCTTCTTGGGATTTTGGGGACAGCAAAAAAAAAAACCACAAAAAACAAACAAACAAAACAAAACAAAACAAAACAAAACAAAACAAAACAAAACAAAACAAAACAAAACAAAAAAAAATAACGGAGAGGCTTGGTATTTTCAAATTGACCTGAATATTTAGATTACAATTAAAAAGCTTGCTAGTAAAACCAATTCAGGGTGCAAAAGCTGCCACTGACTTCAGTGAGATCCAGATTTCTCTCTTTCTGTTACTGCAGCTATTACTGTGTAATTATGCTGAAGTGTACAAAGTGCCTTAACTGCAGGAGGTCTGGGATTACGTTAACTCTGGAAAAGTGAGAGGAGATTGTGGAACATTTGGATTAGAAAGGTGTTCAGGCCGTGCCACTGGATGAGTGGTGGAGAGAGGTGTTGTGTCAAAAAAAAGAATAGAGGAAGAAGGGAGCCATCCCATCATTCAGAGTAGCTGCAGAGCAGCTCACTGTGGCAAAAGGTGAAAAACAATTATGGCCATTGGCATATATCTTTACTTAAGGGATTCTTGAACAGATTGACTAAAACACAGAGGGAAATAGAAGATAGTCTTCCAACCTGCATATAATCAGTTAAGAAAAGTGCACATTTTATGACAACCAAGCTAATACTCTAAAGAGTAACTAATATTCATCATGAATACAATATGAGTATGTATCATGACACTGCATCGAATTACTTCAGTATATGAAAATGCTTCTTAAGTCATATTAAGTAACCTATCAGTGAAATGTGTCTTAGAAAAGGTAGAACAGTAGGGGTGGTTTGATAGCAATGCAAACATATTCAGCACTTGATGCTTTGGCACATTTGAAACTAGTTCTCATGACAAATTAAATTTTAAAACTCTTTAAAAGCCCTTTAAACCTGTGTTAAACCAATCTAAGTAGAAGGTATTATTTAATACTACTGAGCTCATAGTTTAAAGTACTTCAATACACTTTCATTTATCATTTCCATCGCTGAAAAGATCTGATTAAGGTATATTTAAAGTTTATAATATTAATTTAAGTACTTGTAATGTGTTGTAGTTCGATATTATTACATAGAATATTACACAAATCAGACAGATAAATATTCTATGATAATTCTGAAGTACTGTTCCTTATTTCAAAGAGTATCCACCATCTTTGTCCATCCTTTCTTGTATTATTGAGTGCTACAGTGAAAGAAGCACTTTGCCACTGGTAGGACTTGGAGCTGCTGCAAGTGGGTTTTTTACAACTTCTTGCAAGCTAGTTCCAAATTTGAGTTGATGTGTCTCTTCACAGATGGAGAAAATGCCTCTATATGTAATGTTCAATTATGCGAACATACGAGCATGGGGAAGCAAGTTTAACAATTATACAATGTCATTTATCAGCACAAATAAGGGAAACATAAAAGTCAAAACAAAGCAAACCCTCTGGAAGTGGACTGTTACAGCTTAAGCAAAAGACGGGTGACAAAGAGTGAAAAAAATTATGGAATGCCTTTGGAATCTGAGGAAGGAGAGTGATAAAATCCATTAAAAAATTCTAAACTAAAAATGGGACCATCTACAGCACACAAATAATTTGAGCTATTAGAAATTTGGAACATGATTTTATTTTTAGCTTGAGTTTATTTTTTTTGGTAAAGATGATCTGAAAGTCCTGGAAAGTGAACTTTAATTATCTGCTCTCAAATAACATACTGGCTCTGTCTAATTAAGCAAAACTGAATGTGCTCATAAAATCACGAATTTCTTGTCTCAACTCCCACTATGTTTACAACAATTAAGAAACACGTGCAGCAGTGAAGATGCTACTTAAAAGGAAAACAACAGTAGATTATACTCCTAACCTTTGATTTCGTGTATCACATCTTTTAAATGCTAAATGATGTCATAAAAAAAAATTAATCTGACAATATCCTCCTATTCCCCACTAACCTACTTTATGAAAGGCTTCTAGAATTTGCAACAACTGACATTTCCTGCCAACAAGGCTTTTGTAATATTTTAAGTATACTGTTTTAATATATTTTTATTTGCTGACCTACAGAAAAAGCATTCATTCATTGCAATAAATGTATGTGGTCTTATTTGCGTGATTCAGCTGTGTTGCAGCTTAGAAATTTAAGCCACCCTGACTACACTTTAAGTTTTCACTCAGGAACAGAACACACGTGGAGTGTGTTTGGTGCATATACAATTTGTGTCTTATGAACTTGCTAATTAAATCATACTTTCATTGACTTATGGTGCCTCACTGGGTTCTGACAAGGTAGATCATTTCGTGTTGTTACTATGCCTAACTTCAAAATTACTGGATCTACTTACTATGGACTACCAGTTGTAATCAGCTGAGTCTGATGCTCAATAAACAGTTGAGAATAATTATTCTACATTAGTCTGCACGCATATTATACCCATGTGGGATATTTCAGTAACGCACCTACTTATTTTATTTTCCAGTAAAATACTTGGTTTGTACTGCTGTAGGAACGACATGACTCGTAATAATGGAAGTTCAAAACCGTAGTTCTCCATCAACTCAAATTGAACTTAATTGCCTGTGTTCTCAGCTCATTACCACCTTTAAAGTCCAGTAGCACACAAATGGTAATTCTTGTTTTATCGCAGCAAAACAAACAAACAATGTAAAATCAAACAAAAACAACCACGGGAGGAGAAGAGGGGGGAAAGAAAAACCACAACTCCCGCTCACTTAAACAAAAACAAAACCAAAACGCCCCTCGAAGTACCTACGTTTAGTCCGGTTTCTATAACATCTTCGACTACACGTTCCTCTTCCAGGGCCGCGGCTGTTTGTAGGAGGTTGTCTACCCCCACCTAGTGGGCAGCGTGTTTAATGACCCGGCGAAAAGGCTCTGACAACATCCAGCGACAAAACTGCCACAGCAATTGTTGTTGTTGCACGTAAGTAATTAACGCAATTCACAGCATCTGCGGGGATTAAAC
Organism: Machaerirhynchus nigripectus; assembly: GCA_013397975.1. Lineage (NCBI taxonomy): Eukaryota > Metazoa > Chordata > Aves > Passeriformes > Dicruridae > Machaerirhynchus > Machaerirhynchus nigripectus. The sequence goes on along the minus strand of VZRQ01010471.1, from coordinate 1,563,402 downwards.
TATTGAGACCCATGAGTTATGCGGATAGCTGCGATCCAAACTGGACTTTGGTCGTAGCGAGCACATTTCTGCACACTGTAGATGGTGTTTCTTCTTTGTGAAACTCAATGCCTAAAAATCCTGCAGGCTTTCTCCTGAATCTGTCTCACTTCTACTTATACCTATAAATAGTTTTCACAAGCTGTGTGGCAAAAGGGGAATGATGGAGGAAAGAAATCTATAAATAAAACCCTTAAAGAGTTCTTTGCACCTTTCTTTTATCAAAATTCAGACCAGAATAACAGAATCTACCTTATCTCAGTGATTACCCCTCATTTGGTCTGGTGAATGAAATGCAAAATCTGCAGTACAAATTAGCCAGGGTTTAAAAAGAGCCTTGCCCATTAAAGTGGGTGCAATCTGCCTTGTAGAATCATGATCAGGAAACTGTGGAGATGCGGAAATCTTTGAATTCCTGTCTTTTATCTCCTCAAGCTGAAGGTGAGTTCATCCACTTTGAATACACAGGGTAAAGCATGCTTTCAAGGAGCTGAGCAGTTCTTACTCTCTTTGAAAAAATAATAAGGAGAGAAATGGAGGTGATGTTTGCTGGTTCTACATTGCCTTGAGAACACTTGTCGAGCAAGTAAGACTCAGATTTAGTTTTCTCTTTGTTCACTGAGTGTTTTAAACTCTACTGACAGGGTCACTTGTCTTTCACTTGTTCTCTTTCTGGATTTCTGAATCAAGTATTCATGACTGCAGAGCAGCACAGCTTCAAAAGGAAGAGTGACGAGGACATGGAACACCCCTGAAACTCATGATCTTGGTATTAATGACTATGTCTAGCCATTAAACTAGGCAGAGCCAGGACATGGGGTCTAATACTGGCAATTTCAACAGCCTGCTTTCGGCATGGTTTTTGGCCCGTACCAGCCCATATCATAGGGGCACTTTCCTCGTCACAATCCCAGGTGTAACCAGACGAGGGTTTGTGACAGTTAAACAGCATGAATGGGACCGCTAAGAGAGTGTCACCGTAAGGACATGAGTTATGTCACACCACTTACCCCGGGGGTCCTAGTGCATTCTATTTATTGGTTTAGAACAGAGGGAGGAGATGGAAGGTCAGATCTTGCCAGGTTAAGGAGAACTCTGCCAAGTACTGTGATGCCTGCAGTGTGGTCCTGCCCCTGAACTACTTTCCCGAAAGACAGATTTTTTACCTGCTTGTATTTTAAGGGAAAAGCATGACCTATGCATATGAACTGAAAAGGAAGCTGAAAACCCTAAATCCCAGTTGCACAGAAGCCTCTAAGCAAGACCCTGCAGAAAGGCACTTCAGTTGCACCTCTGTCTTTGATGTGTTTTATTCTAAGATGCTAAAAGAGGAGTCCCAGAATTCAACATTCTGTGCAGCTTTCTCTGCATCAGCCTCTGTCTAATTGCATTTCTTCCTGGAGGGGCAGGTACAGGGATACGTGTAACACCTCAGTTGGAAATCTGAATCATAGTCTCAGAGTTGGATGCCTGACTTACACTCTTTATAACTCAGTGTCATGAGATCTAAACCTACTTACTCAGCTGACTATGGATATTTTGAGTATAATGCCAAGATGAAAACTTGAAGATTTAATGGTGACAATATGAAGGTTTTCAAAGCATTTTTTTAAAACTATTTAGATGCTAACATCTACTTGTAATATTAAGTGCCTAAAAGCTTGATTTAGCAGGTGAATATTTCCATTTCTGATGGACCAGTCTTAATTTCTAATATAGGAAATAAATTTAAAAGATCAACAGAGAGTTCAAGCCTTTGATATTCTTTCATTTTTATTTATAATTTTTCATCATTTCACCATTTTATTCGAATTTACTAGAAAACGGAAAGAAAGTTTTTAGCCATGTAGAAAGGAATAAGTAGTCTGTGGTAATGGGTGTTCAGGATGGTGAACAATATTTGAAATGCAGAGAATACTTAGATAAGAGAAGGGACAAAAGTCTTATGCTCAGAGTATCAGCTCTATTTAATCTAATTTTCATGATTCCTGTATTTGTCATAGATACACAGAGGAGAATAGATATGCACTTTATGCCATTTTTAATATTATTATATTATCATTATTACTGTAATGTTGTAATACTATATTACTACTATAATTTTAATATATACATTTTGCTGCAACAGCAGCTGGTGGCAGTCACGTGACAAGATGCAGATTTGCTTTACATTTTCATGGCTTTAAAAATGTCACCCTTGCCAAGTATGCCAGGATTCTGCTCTGGAATTCTGCCCATCTATTCTGACAAAGTTTCAGCTTGCACCTGAAACATGCCTTTTTATAAATATGAATAGGCTTTGTTATTTTTCTGTCACTATTAAAAAAAAAATAAAAAAGACCAACTCTAAAAATAGTTCTTAAGGATTTTTCAGCCATAAAAATGCTATATCCCTGTTCAGCTTACAGGATGTGTATTCTCAGGAGATTATGGGAAATGTTCATCAGTGGAAGGCTATCATAAAAGACCTAAGTAAAAATTTCACTACATACTTTTTCTTGTGTTTGGTTTAAGGAACAGGCATTCCCAAATGCCTAATTATACTTGAGATGCAATCTCTGACCTTTATAATTGCAAATCATGTAACACTTGAGATTTAACCTACTGATCATTAGTAGATGTCATACACAATTCTAACACATACAATGTGTGTTATTTGAAATTTGTTGAGACTCTGAATGTAAAGTCAATAAAAATAATTTAAATGTATTAAAGAAAAACATCTTCAAAATCTACTTAGGAATTCATTTTAAAATTACAAAATCTCATTTATAATTTGTTGATGTATTTTGACATCATGAATACAATATAACAGTCTTTTTTAATATGGCATCTGTAAACATTAAATTCAGGCTACAAAATATTGAGGCTTTTTTGTGTTACCTCCCTTGTCAAACTGCAGACCATTGGTTAGAGGCCATGAAATTATTCCATCAAGAAATGCTGAGTACCCTTTCTTATCAAGGAGAAAAGAAACTTTGCCAAGAAAAAGAAGTATAATTTTAGTAATAATAAAGTATCTCTAGACTGATTCAAAGATCTTGCAGTAGGTGATGAATTATAAGTTCCCCATTTCACTTTGTCCTTTTAGTCATACATCAGTGTGCATTTCAAGAAATTGAATTCTCTTGCCATTCAGTCTTTAAGGAAGGGGAGCTTTGGCTTGAAAAACAATACATAATATAAAAAATTTTGTCCACATTAATCACTTATTGACCTAACAGTCACTGTTTGAGACAATGGCAAATACTTGAAAAGTAGAATTCAATATAACATATAGGATCGTGAGAACAGAGATTAGGTGAGTTTGCCTGTGTGAAGGCTGATGTTGAATAACATTTAATAAGGACTTGGGGATTTGGTGCATGGACATGTAACTTAGAGATTATTAAATATCACTTACTGAATGTTTTATCTTATTATAGGTTTGCTAAGAAAGAAGTAGTATAATTCTTAAAATCAGCCAAGGGCACTCAAGATTGAAAATTCTGTACCTGTCATATGAAAAAAAAAAAACCAAAACAGAAAGCAACACCCATTTAAAAAAATACATGTAATTTTCCATTCTTGTTTGAAAAATCATTAATACAAGAGTCTTGTGTGCACAGGTCTTTCCCTATTCCTCCAGATTCCTACATCACTAAAACAATGTCACAGTCAGCTGCAGGCCCTCTTCTTTCTGGCAGGAAAAAGACTAGTTTGACTAAAAAAAAAAAAAAGAAAAAGACTTCCTCAAGAAAAACACTACTGGAAACCTTACCATAACAAAAGGGGCTAAAACAAAACCAAGTACATCACCACAGCCCATTAAGGAAGATTATTTTTTTCTTCTCTAAGTGTACTAACTTGCTTTTATGGATGTTCTACAGAAGTAAACAGCATATTGAGTTAAAAAACACTCAATACAATGAAGAAAGGCAAGGTGCCAAGTTATCAGAAACAACATTAGTAACACTTGTTGTAAATATGACCAGTTAAGTTCCCTGTGCTGCACTTACTGACTAGCAGAGTGGCGGTAACTTGAGGGAAAGATAAATCCTTCTCTCCTGTACCCCCAAAGAGATGCCAGGGAAGACAAGACAGGCTTTGACCCAGATGGCTTCCATCAGGACAGCAGGGAGCAATGGGACATAGGACACTCTTTAAGGTACAAAATGTCCAGGAAGAAGCTGCAGTGACTCCAAGGACTCTAAAAGTGGAGGACTGGAGGAAGCAGAGAGGACAGATGTGTTACTTCAGTTCTGATGATCTATCTAGATCTTCCTAGCTGACAACTAAAAACCAAAGAAATTCAGGCATCATCAAATTAAATCAAAACAATGTCTATCATCTGGTGTGTAAATAACACATTTTCTCTTATCAATAAAAAACCTGTTCTCTTACTTTCTGGGGTAAATCTTCAATTTCTGCAAGCAAAGACAAAAAGACAATCTGCTACACCACTGATTCTGGGGATAACTGGTGAGGGTGAAGACAAAGGACATTAATACATACCAGATTTATATTCAATGTGGGCAGTAATACTGCACCATAGAAACCTGGATTTTATCTTTGAACAGATATGAGACCACTTCAAAAGTCAGTAAGTTTCAGCTGGTACTCTGTGAGCCACCTGAACAAGTATGGTATATGCACTTAAAACAGACAGACAGAAATTAGGCATATTTCCTGACTGGTATCTGGAGCAGATACACTTCTGACCTGGCAATGGCACTACAACATCAGTCCATTTTTGTCCTAAATGTGTCAAGTACTGTTGCACTTGCCCCCATCATCCCTGCCCTATTTTTTAATCTTGCTCTTTATATAACTTAGTGATTTTTAGCTCTTTTCAATGGCCACCAATGAAGAAACTCACCAATATTTTTATTTGCACTATCTTCTGATATGTTCTGGAAACTCTAAGTAAGGTTTTTAGGAGTGCTCTCTGTTGTGATTTGTGTGTATGTTTCATGTTAAACTGCACACTGCTTCTAATATGCCTCAATTTCCATAGTTCCATTTTAACATTCAGTTTTTTCATTATTTTTTCCATATATACATACCAGGGATACCATGGAGTATAGGTGACAGGGATGTGTTAGTTTTAGACTACATTAAGGCTAAGATAGGAATCCCATCAGTATTAAGGATATCTTGCTTCCACATTGCTGCTTGGAAGTTGGGACTTACACCTCCATGTACCATAAATTACCTTTATCCACAGGCACTTCACAAGTCTGGAAATAACTCTGTAGATTGAAAAAAAACAAAAAACCAAAAAACCTCAAACAAAACATAAACTGATAGGTTATTGTACACCTAAGTAGTTACTCCCTTATTAATTAAGAAGGGAAAGCATATTCAGTGCTGGCTGCTCTGCAGGTCCAAGTACAGCCCAGTATTTATTTCCAGTGTTTAATAAGTATGATGCATCAGCTCATTCACACGACCCTTCTCAGCTGTTTTCATGTTGTGATTTCCATCCACGAGGTGATATAGCTCCCTATTTAAGTCACCTGTGAATCTTCCCATGTAGGTTTATATTTGTACCATCACGATCACTAAGTATTAGTAGAAGCAGGGGTGAACCTAGAGTTTCTTAGAATGTCTCCAGAAGATTAAGTCATTTTAAAAACATAGTGCTGCAGCTAAAGATAGACCACCCACGTCCTGCATTTTCCCTCAGCCATGCTTGCCTCCCAGCCCTTGCCTCCTGAAAAAAATTTAAAAATTAAGAAGTTGTCAATGTAAGGAAAGCAATAGAAACACACAGTCAAGAGTTCAAATTAACTGGGAAAGAGTTGGGTGGACACTTCCATGCCTGCTCCAGAGCAGGATCATGGTAATTCAGTAAGGTTGTTGCAGGTTTTTATGTAAAGCTATATGAAATTCAAGATAAGAAACTTTTAAGGGAGCATTTCATGATTTTAAATTGACTACTTTTGTAAGATGCCTTCTCATGACGTTTCCTTTGGTTTTCTGTTTGCAGTCAGAGCCAGGGTCTCCTGGAGGGCCACCAGCCAGTGCCACTCCCAGGGGCAGGGCAGCCAGGAGGCACTGGGCACCTCACTGGGGATGGGGACAGGTAAAGGTCAGGCTGAGACATGGGCCCACGAGTGGGCCTGGTGTAGGGGGGCTGTGGCCAGGCAGGACAGAGCTGTGGGGAGCTGGAGACAGGCCCTGCTGTGGCATGGAAAGAGTGGGCAGGGACAGCAAGAGCCAGCAGTGGACTTGGATACCCTCACAATCAACAGCTTTATCTGCAGTAAATTTTCAGTAGGTGAAATTGCAGCCTGTGCATTTCAGAAGAGGGAGAAGCAGAGAAACGTGAGCAGGTCGGAACTGAAACCTTCTGTGGGCCTCCTCGCATGTAAGCTGAATTCAGCTTTCCACCAGTGAGGGCTTAATGAAGAAATGAAGTCACGCAATCTTTCTTGCTAGAATTGATTAGGAAATTGTTAAAATGTTGTACAGAACTCATCAATACCCTTTTTGATTTTTCTCCTTTAGGCATTAGGTATAAGGGAATAGAAATTTAGGCAGATATTGCTGCTCATGGAAAGCTTGAAAAAGGTTACTTGTTCTTGGGCTAAATCCACCAGCTTCTAGGCAGATACATCAGCCAAAGTCTTACACGGGCACTTGTGAACGGCCCTCGTGCCACCTGCCTCTGTGGCCAAGGCCTCAAACCTGGCCAAAACCGGCAGCCTTTGGGCTTTGACTGGTGAACTGAGATAAGTAACCTGGTGTAGAACAAAATGGGTGACCATGCACCCTGGAGCCACAGACCCTCTGTGTGATTCAGACTACCCACCTCCCTCTTCCTTCTTTTCCACACCAGGAGGGAATTTTTCCTGCCTGGTAGCTTGGTCTGGCTGTGTTTGGGGATGCTGCCTCTCAGGGCTGAACTGCCATCAGCAGTTACACAGAGTGTACAGCACAGACTGATTTTAAAGTAATGTATGTATTTTTTTGGGTAGAGGGAATGTGAAAAAAACTGGTTATAAATACTGAGGGAGGGGGGAGAAATCTAGGGGCAGAGTTGTGCTGTTGTTGGGCAAGTTTTTCTTTTTTATCACTATTTGGACAGGAATGGAAAAGAAAAAAAACAGTGAGAAAAGATGCCCACCCAGAGGGAAGATGGAAAAGAGAAAGCAAAGAGCAAGTAAAGTATTAGGCTATGAGTTTCGTGTCTGCTTTTTCTCACAGAAAGGGAGCCAGATGAGGTAATGTGAAAAGCAGCAGCACCAACTAACCATAAAAGAAAAAGGTCTGGCTGTAGCTTGACCTGAAAATAATGATAGGTGATGTAGACAGAGTTTAAGGCACAGAAACAGCAACATCCTGGAGGTCTAATGTGAATTATCACCATTGGGGGAATGACATAGGGGAACATACACAAATAAAGAGCATCAAGATTCTGTGGCTATGACAACTGTCTTGGAGCATGTCCAGCAGCCTCCTTGGGGCTCAGTAAGTTCAAATAGTAAACCTTGCTGTGCCTGGACAGTCCAAGCAGACTCCCAGGGGTTCCTTGAATATATGACACATAGAGGAAAAACAGAAGCAATGGACAGCTCATATAAAATCACAGTCTAAACAAAATATCAGCATCTCTTCTCTAGATATATTACTCTTATGAGACACCAGTGGGCTGGTATCCCAGTGTAGTTAACATATACAAGCAGAGAGTGGAAGACACAAGTCAGATCCCTGTTCTGAATCAGACAAAGACAAATTACAGAATCAGAGTTGGTCTAGATACGAGCATGAAGCTAAGCACTTGCTTATTAAGCACCGTCACGGCTGTATTTCCTGTTAGAGTGGCTTCTCTACATCCTCTGTAAGGACTGTTTATATATTCTGTGAGTCAGGAACTCAGGCACTGGAATGTTCCTTTACATTTTATCTGATATATTCACAAGAAAATGTGGTGATCTCAATTAGGTGTTAGAACTGTCCAATTATTTATATGACAAGAATCGGTTTCCTTCCACCATCCCACAATTATTTAGCCTTAACACAGAATTACAGGTAACATTACAGGTGTTGGTATGTCTTCAGCTCTCTTCAAACAAACAAATCTCTTCAAATAATTGAGTTAATGTCTCTCAGTATTGGGGGAATTCTGTAATTCTCAAATTGCTGGATGAAATATATATTTGATTAATCCACTTTTCTTTACCTTTAGGTTTCTTACAAGAGCCCAACACCAAGCATTTTATTTTCAGTTCTCATGAAACAATGCATTCAGTATGAAAGAAAACAAAATTTTATATCTCCTGAATGATAAACAGAGCTTTTTGGTA